>VYZT01010725.1:0-27990 GCA_013400735.1 Pomatostomus ruficeps
ATTATGTGTTTCTATGCTAACAAAGGTCTGACTCAAGTCACACATGGAAGAAACTATCATCATTAGTTGGTATGTAAATATGATTATAAATTAATGATCTTATTCCATAAACTGTGGACAGCCCAGGGCCCACTGAGATTTCTTGCACAGCTGCAGGCTGCACACCAGGATCTCTCCCTGAGTAGGGACACCTCTCAAGGTTACTCTCTGAGGAGCCACTTTTTAGTAACAACCTAAAAGCAAAACTTTATTTAATTTACAAAATATTTGCAGCATGATTTTAGTGTCGCTGTCTTTCCCCTTTTCTTCTTTCCCCCTTTTTTCCTAATATTAGATTACATATCACAGAAATAATTCTTTATTTTTAAAATGCAATTTTCATTTAAAAAACAAAGTGGTTGAGAGAGGCAACATCACAACAAAGGCCATAAAGTATCTTGAGATACAAACATGAATTGCCTTCTCTGAATTTAAAACTTGTTTGTTTTTTCCTTGATTCGGACTACTTGTTGAATTCTCTGCCACCGCTGAGGCATTAGCTGTATTCTTGCTTATTTGTGCTACAAGTATATAACTACAGTTTTTCAGGCAGTGATTACAATACTCTACTGCAGAACTGTGATGAATAATCAATGCACTCACTGTAAAGCTGACTAAGAACCAGTAAAAGGTACTGTGAGAATACTGATTTTTTTTTTAATATATATATCTATTTTTTTAGTTAGGTTTGAAGAAAACTAACCTTCTCAGATTGGAAATGACAACTACTTGAAACCTGCAAATAGAGCAGCCATTTTAGTGTAGAGCTCTAAGACTTGATTCTAAGACTTAAGTTAGTTCTCTGAAAAATTCTTGATAACTATGACTGTTTTGAAAAAGATAATTCTGTCTTGCAAAATTAAAACCATTTCTGTTCTTTTTACAATTAATGTGGAAAAGATATACTGGACCAAATTATTTACAGTATCAGAAGACGGTCTTGTACTCAGAAGCAAACCTCTTTCTTGTAGAAGGCCTCTTCAGGTCATGCATACAAAAAAAAAAAAAAGAAGGCAAAACATAAGACCGCATAAAAATATATTTCTGTATTAAAATGTATGTAAAATTTTGACTTAGTCTAATTACTGAAGTAAACAAGGTTCATAGAATCAAGAATGGAAAGAGGTGTATATCTACCCGTACAATATTTTCATTCTCATTATCTTGGAAAAGCAAAAAACAACTTCCAGATTTAAAACAAATTTAGAAGAGGTTAAAAGGTATAGGAACAAAATAATTTTCTACAGTTTTATAATTAACAGCTTGCCAACAAGGAGATAAAAAGGTATTGGAATTAAATTTGCTTTTGTTTTTACTTATTTTAAAAGTTGATTATGTTGATGTATCCTGCAAAAGAATGGTGGAAGTTTAAAAAGACATAACTCAAAATGAGATTATTGACACATAGACAAGTTTGACAGCTTTAAATTTTATCGTAGTTAATTTTCCTTATGTAAAGAGCATTCTTAAAGCCGGACTGACTATTTACGGAAAGCAACATATACAATAAATAGCTTTTAATCTTTTGTTGAAAAGCTGAAAAGATCAGTGCAAGTTTCTAAAAACAAAGTCATTATTCAAAAAAATCACTAATTTGTTATGCTGTAAGGAGGTGCCTTTTTTTAGGATTATGCCAATGACAGCTAGGTTGTGATACAGAAACAGCTCTGATGAAATAAATAAGGTACAGTTGGAAATAGTGTCAGAAAACAAGATGAGATGGTTTCTACTGACAAATAGAAATCCTTCTAGAAATGTTTTTTTCACAGATATTTTAAATAAGTAGACAATGATAATGATAGAATATTAGGTAATGAAGAAAAAAGGAAAGCTCTGGTTTCTGGTTTCTGGTTCTGCCTGAAGCATAGAGTCATTGATTCTTTAGTCCAAAGCCGTTGCTGGAACATAAGGAAAAGAACTGAGAAAGGAGAACTAAGAGAGTTCCCAGCCTAATGCACAAGCAAATATCATTCCATATTATTAGCCAACCATTCTCAAAAGAAAGGAATTGTAGTATCAAACTCCATTGGTAAAAGGACATAGCATGATATGCTAAATCCTGATACCACATCAGAAAAATCGTGAGATTCAAACTCTAAACACATCCAAGCAAAGAGCTAAAACACCTGAGGCAAGTTCGGTCAAAAAGAAACAAAGATATGTCAAACACTTTAACTGTTGACAGTTGTCCTTGAGTTGTTTATAATGGCTCTTTACTATTCATTCTAAATGATTGATCACCTAAGTCACAATAGTTTCTGCAACTCTCTTTTGGATTAATGAAATAATTCAAACAGAAGAAACAAAGAATAATGAATAGTAAATAAACTCCAAACTTTGGTTTAAAACTCATGAGGTGGTTAAATTTCTTCCTCCAACTGGAATAAGTAATTTAATGAAGGTCACACAGAAAGCCTGTGACAAACAGGGACTGCTGCTTAATCTTCAACTAAAAGCTGTTTTATGTTTTATAAAATTGTATGTCACAAACTGGAAACTGTGTAATGAAAACTGTGTACATCTTTTGATACACAAGTTAAAACAAAATTGTTTTTGTTAAGCTTGTTAAGCCTTCTAGTGTGGAAAATAGGTGAAGCAAAATACCAAAACCTGCAGACTACTGCCAAAATTCCACATGTATTTTACTTATGATGTCTTATTTTTTGGAAGACAAGTTATTTATTGCAGCTTTCAAAATTATTTATAGAAATAAAAAAATAATGAGCAAAATTTAATTTTAATGTAATGTAACTATAATTTGGTTATTATTTAAATTATTGGTTTGCAAACAGGAATTTAATTATCAAATTTACCTGAGTAAAGTGGTATGTTGGTCTGTTTTAAAGGTACAGCGGCAGTATGCATTAAGCAGGCAGGTAAAGAATAAAGTGGTTTCATAATGTCACCCCAGGACATATGTACAAAACCAAGTTGCTCTCCTTTTTGTTCTGCGATGGCTTAAACACATTAGGCCTGATTTGGCATATTCTGTCAAAGAAAAAGACTACACATTATCACTTCACACTACATTTATTTGTATCATCTTTTATTACTATGTAGGAAATTCCTCCTTGGTATCATAAAGGAAAGTTCCTTGGAAATATTGAAATAATAGATTAACTAATTAGTCACTTTTTAAACACCAACCATGATTTTATATAAGATGTACTTAAGTTTCAACAAAATATATTTGTGTTACATAGAAATCATTACTAATAGAGAAAATACAGTGACTATATAAATATATTTTATATGATAATTTTCTTGTCCTTTAGCTCTTTCTTATGCTTTTTAAATGTATACGCAAAACTCAGGACACAGAATCAGAAAAAGGTTAAGCTCATTAGGGGGAAAGTTAATGGATATAATTAAGCATTTCTACAGAATTTTACTGCCTCTCATAGCTCTCCTGCTTTTACATTCCTAATTAGTTGAATTTAATATACTTTGAAAGCAACTCAGATGGTTTTTTATTTGCCTGTATAAATGTAGTATATGATGTATTTGCACCACCAAACTGTACAGCTAATCAATCAGCTGGATAAATAAGAATGGTAGCTTGTGTAACTTTGGATCTATAACTGTTTCAAGCTATCAAATGGGAGAATTAAATTTTCTGCTCATATTATTATAGATGATTATTTACATTTCTTTTCTTGTTTAGAAGGTTAGATGCTTCTGAAATGTAGCTGTTTGAATTAACTACATTTATTTTTTTAAATATCCAAAAACATTACATAAAAAACAAACAAAAAGCCAATCAAACAAACAAGCAAAAACAGAAAACCCCCAAACCAAAACAAACAAGCAGAAAAAAACCCCAAAAAAACCCCCAAAACCAACAAACCCTTCAAGCCATTGAGAAGTATGCACATCTACCCTTATAGCAAAGTTGGACATTTGTGAACTTCTCTGTGCACCTCAGTCTTTGTATATCACTCTTCACTTACTGACCTTTAGGTTATGAAATATCATGTCCATCACTTCCAAGTGTTATAAATTAAATGACTTACACAAAATTTGGTGCCATTCAATTATTATCTCCCACATCCCTTCAAGAATCACCACAGCTGCCACAAAGTCATAGCAGTTGATGTCATTCAAGACAGAGTATGGCAAAAGCAGAAGTCAGAGGAGCACTTCATAACAATTTCGTTCAACAGGTTATTATTCCCAGGTTGTTGGTTAATGTGGAGAAAGAGTATTCAGGGAGGTACCAAATGCAGCCTGCAGCTAGCTGTGTTGCTCTTGCATTGTTTGTTTGGTTTTTTTTAATTTTTACTGCAGAATAACAACAAATAGGCAAAAATTTGCATGCATTAACAAGAAGGGAAAGGAAGTCTCACCTTTTGAAATAAATAAATAAATTATTCTTCCCTGAGGAAAGAACTTCTTTCGTATGACTTCTCTTTTGCAGGACACAGAATACAACTTTATTAATACCATGATTACATATCAACAGCAAAAGTCACACAATCAACTTAGAAACTTCTTGGAATTAGAGATTAAGAAACTTTATTTTATGCAACAATATAGAACATCTATTAGTCTGAAGGCTCTGGGATAAAATCTCATTGTTTGAGATGACTGTTGCGGCTTTATTTTTTTTTCCTAATGGAATAGCAAGCAGAGTTTAGAGAGGCTTGAGATGTCAGATTTGAAAAGGCTTTTTCGTTATTATACAACATTTTGAGAAAGGAAAAGTATTATACTGTAGTTCAAAATACCAAGAGATGTGGATGACAAGCATAATAATTTTTTTCCTTTAAAATATATACTGTTAAAGATATTCACTGTGTTTTCCAGCTACTGAAAGCCCTTTCACCTCAACTTCAAGCACTCAAGAATACTAGCAATTCTAAATTTGAGAAATGTTTTGGACAAAAAGATTTCCATGTTAGTTATTTTTCCACAATGTGAAAGATTTTTATCATGTATTAGGTTTTCTCATAATGTGTGAGAACCTACAGTATTTTATTCCAAATTTTCTTCTTAACTCTGTCTTGGAACTTAAACCCTGTGTGTTACAGCCCTGAATTTATGGATGCCTTAATTCTGCAATGAATTTTGCTTTCAGCAAATAGAGCAGTAAGTGCTCCATCTGGAAATAGTGAATTTCACAGCTGAAGCTCATCTACTGTTCTGCCTTTCAGCTACTAAATATAAAAGCTGTGAGAGTGTCTAACAGAAACATTCCTGTCAATGCATGGAAAGTCAATATTAAGTTAAAAGGAACTGAATTTCACTTGTAGGGAAAGCAAAACAGGGTATGTAAGTGGGAGTAGGTGCAATCAGTGAGGTTTACATGTACATAATTAAAAACTGTTAGTTCAGAAGAGGCACAACCCAAAAAAAGTTGTTCTAAATAGTTAGTAAGAACACAAAGAAGTCTTCTTATGAGATAATATAAGCATTATTTTTATGAAATTTTTTGCAACTGAAATAGTTATAGCAATCTAATAGATGAGTTGACTAAAATACATAGCAGAAGATGGAATATACTTGTCTTGCAAAAAATGTGGTATACTGACTCTGAGAGTCATTATTTCTGCTTAATTTAAACTGAAAAATAATAAATAAGTGCCATTTGGATAACAGGTCCACACAGTCATTTAAATGAGAAGGAAAATGTAGATCTAGAGTTGTGTGCGAACATCAACATTAAATCACATTTCTACCATCTTCCATTTACTCATACATGAGCTATTTTATTTTACTTATGATTTTTTTTATGGAAATAATGCAAAGGTGGAGAGATAATAGAATAGTCTCTTTCATTATCTTAGTGTATTTATAGAAGTATATAGGCAATAAAAATACCTAAACAGTTCCTGTGTTCCCCCCCCCCCACCCAAGAATGGAGTCCAAAAGTGAAGTGCCTCAAAACTTTGTTAAGGTAGTATTTTTTTCCATTATGGAGATTACTGTAAGACCCCAAAAAACCTCTTCCCAGGGCTTATGGTTTTTCCTGCCTTCAGACACATGAGAGAAATACTGACATGATATTCTTAAGAGCTCAAAACAACAAAAAGAACTTTACTGGAAAATCAGAGAACTCTGGCAAAAGTTTAGAGCAGCATTCAATCAACATAAAGCATTTCACAAAGCATTAACTTGGCCCATTTAACTTAGCAAACTCTAAGCCCATCCTATTTTAAGTTACTCAAAACTCCAAGAGAGAATTAGAGAAAGAAAAAAAAAAGACAGAAAAGATATAGAAAAGAACAGGTATTCTACACTCCTGGTTCCAGCACTGTTCAGCTGATAGAAATTCCAAGAGGAGGTGGGGTCAAGACATGTGCTTGCTGCATCTCCTGGGTTAAATATCCTTTGGTTTTCCTGGACCCTTTCCCCAGGTGGGATTTTTGGTCATTTGGCCAATCAGGAGCTGGGATGGGGGCTCCAGGGGCAGGTGTGGAGCATTGCCTCTGGTGTGCCAGGGATTGGTGGCCACTGCAGGGCTGGGATGCAGACCCAGAGGGAGTACGGTGCACAGGGCAGGGCAGAGACTCACCAAAGGCAAGGCCTGACCTTGCCCCTTCTCCAACACACATGCACGAAATATTTCAAGACGGCAATCCTTCCAGTCCATCACAGATGACATTCAATAGAGTTTCAGTGATTTAACAAGCGTCCAATCATATTTGAAGTAAATAGCTTTCAAAGAGAGTTCTTGCAGAGATATTGTCAGGTGATATTATTCAAATTTATTCAATAATGTAATATTTGATCTGTATCTGTAGGTTGAAAAGATATTTGAGAATTTCAAATTGAAATCTGTTGACTGTATACACCGATTCTGAAAATTACACTGCTGTCTAAATAAAACTTATTCCAATACAGCAAAATTCATAGGAGTAATGTTCATTGTCACCCATGATATTTACGTACTATAACTAATGTTTACATACATGTTGAGACAGAAACATTGAGGGGAATTATTCCACAAATTTCAAGCCTCAGGCATTGTATCAAGCTCTAAAACAAACTCAGTTGAAGTTCTTTCCTGGAACTGCAAAGTTTCTCAATCTCATTAATGCAACTGTGACTGTGATATGTCACACTTGAGAAATATGGTGCATATTGATACAAGGATTTAGGTTCAATGCTCATTAAAAGCAGGATGCTAACATTAAATATTTGGCAGTGAAACCAGGAAAACCACAAACTGTGATATTTATAAAGTTAGCAGTAGATTTGGAGGCTTTTCTGATTCTCTTAGGCCATTAGTTCATTAAATATCATCATCACAAAATAACTGCTTGAATGCAGACCCCAAAATAATACTGAACTGGTTATACTGAATATATTGGGTTTAAAGGGAAAGAAGCTATGTATGTAGTATTAGAAACTTAGATGAAGCTGAGTTATTCCGTTAAGGGAAGAAGTAGCGTCTCTTTCTTTTGATCAAAATAATAATAAAAGAACATGACTAGCAGTAAGCTCAGTGTTAACATTGCTTGCAAAATGCCGGTGAATGTTAGTAAAATAGGGGCTGGTGTGAGAGCTGGAACAGTTCTGTGTGCTTTGGGCAATGTTTACCTTGAATGTACATCAAACAATTTTCAAACTCAGTGCATTAAGTAGGGATAATTAAATCATCATTAATTCATAATGTAAAAAAGTTGGTGTCAAGTTAAAACTTTCTGCATAAATTTATGGTATCTCAGAATATTTTCTCAGTCTTTGCCTTGCCATGTGAAGAGATATTAACACAGAAATATGACAATGAAAATGAAAATTTTTACATTATCTAGCCTTTCAACACAGCTAATTGATTGTATTAGAAATATTTCAGCCTCCAGACAGTGACATAGGGTAAATCACATTTCCTTCCATTTGCCTCCAGGGTTAGTAATATTTTCAAACAAGTGTGATAAAAATGGATGTAAATATTTCTTAGAAAGGGAAATGACAAATTTAGCTTTTTTTTTATAATTTTTTTCAATGTTTAGAGGTTATGCTACCTTGCTTTACAAATCAACGAGTATTAATTATAATTCCCATGGACCTCTATGGGAGACGTGAATGCAACTCATCTTATAAAATGAGGATGTGCTGGTTTAAAACCCAGCTAGAAAATTAAACCCATTCAAGCTGCTCCCTTTTCCCCCTGCCCCTTTCGATAATGGAGGAACACTAGAGGAGATTATATGTTTGAATCACAAGTAACTAAAAAAATGTAATAACCACAACAATATTAATGAGAGTGTGTATAAAAGATACAGGGAGTTTTACCCACAAAAGGGTATTCACCACCAAACAAACAAAAACACTTCCCAAAGACAGCACCCAACATGGTTTCCTCAACAAAGGCAAAATGGCAGCAGGCTCTGGGCTGGGGCCACATCATATTCAGAAAAACAAGGCTCAAATTTTTCTATGCTGTGCTTATTCTTCAAGAAGAAGATTATAATCATAGTGTAATGCTTCTGGGGGTTTGGCAGGGCTGCTTGGGTGCTGCAAAGTCTGCCGTTATCCAGCACTTTGGTCAGATGAGCTTCTCTGGCTGCCGCCGCTATCAGCAGCCTTATCTTATCTCGCTTATCTCTGTACCTAGGTTTTGCTTTGCAGTGAGAGCAGTGAACCTCGATGTACATTGAAGCAGGTAGAAGTAAAGAAAAGAGAGAACGGACCCTCGGTAGCTTACCCACACTTTCAATGATGTTCTTTTTCTTAACAATACAAGCGACCAGAGAGACCCCCATGCGGTCTTTACACAGACTTTTATAGGAAAAAGGGAAGGGAGTGGTGATAAGGTGGGTCCAGAGTTCTTAACAAATCACAGGTTGATGGGAGATGACAGCTTTCCAATGAGTCTTGGGCAAGGGCGGAACATATTTGCATTAACCTATTACCTTTACAGAACAGCAGAACTTTCTGGCAACTGTTGAATAGTAAAACAATACGATGAATATTAAAATAACAGAGGTGGAACTGAGTCTGTGATTGACAGGGTTAGAACGTGGCAGCTAGGGGATTTCCCTCTAGTCCCCTGCCACAATAGTGCTTTGTTAATTTGATACTTCTTTTTGGAATCTTAAGTGTGAAAATAATGTAAAAAATATGCAGATTGTTATTATTTCACACATATTCCAGAAAATAAAATATTTGAGTCTATGATGGTGCCCCTTGTCATAACTGAATCTCTAGTTAATGGTGGTTTTTTTATGCTTTCTTGTTTTCTTGCTTTGAATCATTTAATCTATTTACAGTTTCCTATTTCTTTTTTTTTTTCCAAACAGCCTGTGAGTTCACACATTTAATTTCTGGATCAATTCATATATAATATGTTTTCAAATATGGAATTTAAATATTTTCCCCACAGTAACTGGAGGCTGGCCTTCCATATCTCATTGGTAATCTCTTCATTTATGATGGGCAAATACTAGTAACTGCTTTCTTTGTTAGTTATGCCTGTGTAAATGCTTGACAACCAGTACGGGTGAAGCCGAAATTCTGAATCTCAAATCAGATTTTTTTTTATATCAGGATACAGCTATTATGATGTAGGTAATAACAAATAATTCATCTTTGACATTGGTGTGAGATATGCCTTTTTTCACTGTAACAATACCTTTCATTATAAAGTGACATCCACTGTTGTACTAGTAGTTCAATTCACTGCTGAAAATATTAAAGTGGATCTATTTGTAGAATTACCATTGATTACGTATGCATATCAGCATTTAATTTTAAGCAAATGAGCAGCCCTTCAACAACAAACATGAATATTTATACAATTAAATTGTTTTAAGTGTTTCCTTGCACAAAACAAACTCTCAGCACTACAAAAGATCTCACCCAAATGTACTACTTATATGCTCAAAAAGTAGATGGGACACACCTCAATGAACTTAGCAGTACACAACATGAACATTACATTTACTCTGTTCTCCCTAGACTTCATCAGTGACTGTCAGTCAGCCAGGTGAGAGAAATGGTTTCTTTCAGAGTACTATTCATCTGCCTAATTTAGGCATCTATTTTAGGGCAAGATGAATTGTCTTATACAAGTATCTGTTTTTCTCCATCGATGGGAAAGACTGTGATGATTCATACACACAATGGTTGTCTACATTTGATCAGAATACCACTCAACATATCTCTGTTACAAAATGAAGTGTCATACAAGAGGCTGGGAGTAGCTCCAGTTGAGCTCTTTCGTATCACACATAATACAAGCAGCACAGTTAAAGAAGCAGTGTATTTTAGCTGAACCACGAAACAACACTCTAACATGGCTACGTGATCTCAGAAACCTGAAGCTTGTTTATTCAGAACTAACATAATAATTTTCAGAACAAATATGCAATGTAAAACTAATCACACCTCATGCAAGAAAATAAATAAGAAAAAAAGAAGTTATAAATAAATGCTTCCTTTTCCCGTACTATTAGGGCAAAAACTTGAAAGAAACACATATAAAATAATATTTTAAAGCATATTCATCCTCTAATAGGATATAGTCCTGTATTTACATGAAATTATTTTTACTTAAATCTAATTTGTGTAAGAATATTTTAGGTATTAGTTTCAAACCTTTATTTATGAAGGTGTGAGATTTTGTTCTGCTTTTATATTAATATAACAAAAGATGTATGATCAAAGCACATTGGCACATCAACATTACCTGCTTTTAAAAAAAAGTCACTACATTGTTTTACTGTTATTTCAGAGAGATTTTCTTATTTTTCATTTCTCAGATGTAGTTCCACAAAGTATTTGCTCAAAAAAAAGATAGACAAGAAAATAAGAAATATAAGACTAATATTGTAATATGTCTTCTGTCTTAGTTGTTAATAATATTTGAAAGACCCTGGAAAATCTGAATTTGGGACATATGCTAGTTAAAAGACTAAACTTCTATTTCTGCACTTATTTAAATTACAGACCATTTCACTGAAGGCATAGGAATTATTTTATATAAACAACGGAGTAACTAACAGTCTAGTCAGGTTACATAGCTATGGATTTTTTCTACACTCAGTAAAAATATTATTTCAAAATTGTGAAAATAATGTTGATGCCTTTGGGATCTATTTTGATGAAAAGTCCTTGATGTGAATTGTGGAGGGCAAGCATGACAAGCTCCTTTGCAAAAAATTTTGTGTCATCCTTCCTGACCTGCACTGAGAAAATTCAGTTTGTACTTACTTCCAAGGAATGACTTGACATTAGATATGAACAGATAAAACTGCAGAAGGGACAGATTCTTCTTCTATTTGTAATTTTCTGAAAATTGACAGTTTCCTTTTAAAACAATGTAATAAATTGCCTATCTTCTGCCAAAATTAATTCAATTAATAGAATATAGCCACCTGTTGATTACATTAAGACTATAAAGGTCTAAAGGGTAATGAGTCCTAGCTTTAGCACCAGATAGTTATTGATACTTAATCCATTTCATCTGAACCTGCTCAATGGGGTTTACAAAACACCATGGCAGAGATGTCAAAGGCATTAAAGTTTATCCATCATTCTTCAAAGAACCACTCGAGACACTAATATCCCTGTCTCTCAAGAGGAGTCTTGACGCTTTTTCTTTTCTCCTGTACTCCAGAAGTTACCAGGTTTGTGTGAAAGGGAGTCACAATGGGTGATCCTATTACAGTAGTTTCCTAAATCAAGAACCCACTACACTGAGGATGACCCTTCAAATCCAAACATAATTCAAGATTTTAAGACAGTTTATAACTGGAGTTTCAAAGCAACTTTTTATTATTTTTTTAAATGTAAAAAAAAAAAAATGGAAGACTAGTAATAATCTCTTCTGAGTCAACTCTCCTTCTAGTCTATTAAACCTTGGTCAAGGCTCAGAGCTCCAAGCTTTTAAGCAACACTTAAAACCACTTTAAATGGCACTGCTTTCTTTAAAGTTTATCACTGCAGTACATGTTTTTTATACAGAAAAGATTTCTGACATTGTGTTATTCTTTCCCTCATCTTTATTTGGTGAATAGCCTCTCTTTGTCAAAGTAATTTTCATCTCATCAGTCTGCTTTTGTCACCACTTTAACAGTGATTTTTTTGTCTCTTATAAATCCTATGTTTCATTTTCTCTCTTATGTATAAAATATAAAATTCCACATTAAGAATAAATTCTGGTAATTTGTGGAGGAATTTTATATCTGAATGATGTCAGTAAGCAAAAGATTGCCTTTGCTAAAGGCTTTATAAATTATGTACAAGAACTTTACAATTCCTGTAGGACCTGTTATAATCCTTCAAGACGTTTTAAGAGTTTGCCAAGATAAAAATAAAATATGAAGGTGGGAGTTCCTTTGCTCCCAGCAGTCATAGTGATCATATATAGTAATGCCTATTTCTGAGATAGATTTGGGGAAATAAACAAAAACAGGTAAATGGGTACCAACTCCTATTGTCTAGTCATAATAAAAAAAATCTGTTTCCAAGCATTTGTATTTTTAAAAGAATTTAGGTGTCTAAATATAGGTGCCTAATACCATTTTGAGATATGATAAGATTTCATAGATATCTGCATTTTGTTGACAGATGCAGAATTTAATAGATTGCACAATTGCACTGAAGAACATTGCCTAGGATGACAATGAAGTTTAGGCAACTGAAAGTTGGACATTTCTTCAATAAATTCAAAACTATTTTAATTATTTTTTTCACAGCATAGTTTGAGTTCTGAGATTTATAGCACAATGTTCTATTACCCTTTTTACTTTTTTCTTTTTCCCTTTCTCTTTTTTTTTTTTTTTAGGAAGTTACCTATGCTTGTGGAATAATCACAAATCACGGAATCACAGAATGCATAATGCTGGAACAAACTGTTGGAGAACATTTAGTGCAATCACTCTGCTCAAGCAGGGTCACCTAGAGCAGGTTGCCCAGGGCCATGTCCAGGCAGGGTTTGAAGACCTCCATGTATAATGACCCCAAATCTTTCTGGGCCACTTCTTCCAGAAGCTGTTCATTTCAAGCCACTCCTTGAAGTAAAAAAAATATTTTTCTTATGAGGTCCTGTTACTAGGTATTTCGAAGAGGAGTCTGGTCCCATCTTCTTGACACTCTCCCTTCCAGTACTTATGCAAACTAATCAGATCAAACCCTTGAGCCTTCTCTTCTCCAGACTGAACAATCCCAGCTGTCTGTCCTCATATGAAAGATGTTCCAATTTGTTAATCGTCTTTGTGATCCTTTTCTGAATTTATTGCAGCAGGTCCCTGTCTCTTCTGTGCTGGAGAGCTCAGAAAAAGGCACAGAAGTCCAGATGCCTTTCTCCAGTACTGAGCAGAAGGGAAACAACAACTTTCTTTACTTTCTGGTAATACTCCTCCTAGTAAAAGCAAAGAGGCTTTTGACCTTTCTTTCTGCAAGGACACAGATGGTGACCTTCAGCACAGGTGACTTCTGCTGCCTCCTGGTCAGCTTGTTGTCCACCAAGACCCTCGGGTCCTTCTCTGTAGAGCTCCTTCTAGCAAGACAGTCCGGAGCATATGCTGGTGCACGGGGGTTATTCCTCCCCTGGGGCAGGAACTTGCAATTCCCTTTTATGTGCTTAATGAGGTTGCTACTGGCAAATTTCTCCAACTTGTTGAATC
This sequence comes from Pomatostomus ruficeps, assembly GCA_013400735.1. Taxonomy (NCBI): domain Eukaryota; kingdom Metazoa; phylum Chordata; class Aves; order Passeriformes; family Timaliidae; genus Pomatostomus; species Pomatostomus ruficeps. Next base: position 13,614 of record VYZT01010725.1, read on the forward strand.
CCTCAGAAGCTCAGCATAACCATCTGGTGTATCAAGCACTCTTCTTGTCCTTATATCATCTGGAGTGCTGAGCATGCACTCAATCCCAGCATCCAGTCCCTAAAGGAAATATTATGCGGTATTGACGCCAGTATTGACTTCTGGGTTACACACCTAAAGTATCTGGTTGTGCTCCTGGTTTTTGCCTTGTTCCCTCCCATCTGGATCCTCAGCAGAACCACCGCATGGTAATTGCAATCAAACCTGCCTTCAGCCTTCACATCTCCAACCGTTTCTTCCTTGTTTGTATGTATGAGGTGCAGCAGCCCAGACTCCCCTCACTGCTATCTGCATCAGGAAGTTCTCGTAAATGCCCTCAAGAAACCTCCTTGATCGCATGTGCCCTGCTATGTTTTCTCTCCAGCTGATATCGAGCTGGCTCAATATCCAAATAAAATCAGGCCTACAAGCATGAGGCTACATCTCCATGCTGTTGTAGGGTTCAGGCTCAATGTTTCAATGGGCAAAGCTCTCAGTCCTGCTTCCAGGGCACTAAACCTCTTTCACAGTTGCCAGTCTGTAGCACTCGGTCAGGCCAGCCTACCAGGCCGAGAGCCCCAAAGGGAGCCGAATAACAGACCACACCGAGACAGCAGACCGAGAGGGCAGAAAGAGAGAGAGGGCGGAACCCTCTGCTTTTATTTATATGTTTTCACAAATCACTGTGGATTGGAGGTAGAAATCAACACCTTCATAATCCACTGGTCAAAGCATTTGTCAATCATATTTCTCCACCCAGTATACTGGAATTCATAAACATAGATAGTAGCTAAGAAACCATGGCCATGGTACAGAAAGGTCTAAAAATATTTACAAAAGGAAAAACACTGAAACACTGCAAACTCAGGGCAACACCAGTCTGCAGGTGGTGCATCTTCTGCTATTAAGTCATGAGCTTCTAGCCTTTACCATGATAGGCAAATCCATTTCCCATCCCCAAAAATACAGACTCTACTACATATCATTCAGTAGAGCTGGGAATTTAGACTCCTCGTATAACTGCAGGGTCTCAGAGAAGGTCCTGCTGATTTCTTTCTGATGATCTCTTGTGTTGCACAGGCTGCTTGTCGGGGTGGTACGTATAAATAATAAAGGCTTGAGAGCCCCAGAATGTACCACCGAAGAAAAGGAGTTCTGGTGGAGGGCTCCCAGGGCTGGGGAGCTCCCCCCAGAAACAGACGTCACAATAGTTTAACCCGAGTTATGACAAGCCTACCCCCAAGTCCCGTCATTGGATACCCAGTTGTCAATTAATTTCTATATACTCCCCAAGTTCTAGCAAGTTCTCCGTTATTCAGTTGGTGATTTGCTCTGCCCTCTTGACTCTCCCCTCTCTGCTCCTTATTCCCCAAGTTACTGGCTCTGTAACCCTGGACCCTCCCTAACCCTTCTCCTGTACTCTCACCTGATTGGCTGTTTATTCCCCTTAAAACCCCGTGCCACGGGCGGCTCGGGGCTTCGGTCCCTGGGCCCCCGCTGTGGTAATAAACTACAGTACGCCCACACCCGGAGTCCCTCCTTTTGTCTTCGGGTCTCCTACGTCTTTTGCCATCCCCTATTCCACGCCAAACCCAGCTTCCCACCGGTGGGGCCAAACATGAGCCCTCCTGGTGCCAACCACCCCTCCACCCCCGGGTCGGGCGGTCGGGGCACTAGGATCGCACCGGCTTTTGGGCAGCGCTGCTATCCGGGAAGGCGCCGCAAGAAAGCCGCAAAGGAGCGATAGCTGCTGAAGTTCTTCTGTAACTCTTTCATTTGATGACACCGATGGTCCTCCACCTAACTCCTGAGAGCAAGAAACCCACCCCCTACTGTTCTATCCAGACCTTGGGGTACGTCACCACTATTGCTCAGCTGTTTTATGCTGTCCTCAGCAGAGTTGCTGGCTGCCTTTTCTGCACTCTCCTGCAAAATCTGATGTGAAAAATGCCTTGGTTAACTACACTCTATTAAAGACTTGCAGTTTCAAAGGTTTCCATTTTCAAAAAAAAAATAAAAAAGGAGAGACAGCTTTGTACTACTGTAATGTGTCTTTTTCTAAGACAACAAGGTGCTTGCTCTCGGCTTATGAGTTTGGGAATACTTTCTGGATCCCAGATTTGTGAGGGAGGTAAATCTTTTACCTGTATTTGCTCTGATCTTACTTTGGTATTCTTAAGTCTCAGACATATTAAATACAAGGTATTTAGGATATTTGCAAGCAGAGGTTCCCACCTAGCCTACCACATCCATCCAGTATGTGTTGCCACAAAAGGGATTTTCCATTCTTCCATTCTATTTCCATCTGTTAATTCTCAATATCAATACTGACATCTGTAGGACTGCAAAATTAATCAGATGAAAGAAGTCAGTGGAATACTTTTTTGGTTTTTTTGGTCCCAATGGAATAGGAGCAACTAGAAACAAAGAAAAACTACAGAGGGGATGTGTGGGCCTGAGTATTTTAACAACAGCATTGGTTTAGATCACAAAAATAATGTAACTATAGCCCAGGTAAGCAGATTTTTTTCCCTTTTTCTTCATAGCCATATTTTTCAACTCATGTTGCCTGAACAGCAGTATAAGTTTCAGACACAAGTGACAACCTATTGAGAAGACATTGACAATTTATACAAGAAATTCACTGGCCATTTTAAATCTCTCTGTCATTAAAAGTTCCCAGTGAAAGCTAAGAGGGACAATTTAATTTGGGGTAAATATTAATGGAATGCTGAATTGTAAAGTAGTGACTTGCTATCAACAAAGCTGATCTCAGATTACTATCACAGAAATTTCTTTAGTACAGAATGGCTTAATCCATGTCGTGTTTCCTATACTTATTATTCCTTAGACTTTTGTTTTCATCCGTCTTTCTTCCTCCAACATCATGGAGGATTAGAGCACTCAGCAGTAGCAGGAATTGAGACAGACTTTGTGGAGTGTTTTATTTGTTCTATATCTTCCATCTTCTCAACTCTATAAATTTTAAGATGCATGTATTGATGTGTTCATTCTTTTCTCTTGAAGTTTGGAATCATGTCCACACAGGAATCAAGTAAAGATATTGTATTTCAGGGACATAAGAGAAGTAGACATGTTCCAACATTGTTTGGTTGATGTGAAGAAAATAGAAGGAATTTCAATGCTAAACAGATATAACAATACCTAAGGAAATAGTATACAACAAATAGAGACCATTTGAGAAATGAGTGAATGATCTTGCAATACAAAGAGATAGAGAGCAATGCTGGGCTGTTTGGATGACCACTTGAGTTCAATTCCATATGCTGCTTTTCTGAAAAGAGGCTAAGCAGAAGTCTATTCAAAAAAATCCACCAAAATTATTTAGATCTGAAACTATGAAAATGAGAATATGCTCCAAACACAGGTTTTTTGTATAGGAGACATGTTAGATGGTGCCAGAATGTCCAGAGTAACGTGAAATTTCCACATTTGTAAGAATGTTTTTAGATTTGTGCTTAATTCTTGCCTAGCTAAAAACAAACTACTCAGATTATTCCTTATGGATAAAGGTTTTCTTAGAGGTATAAACCTTGTCTGCAACCTTTATATTAGTTTATTGATAGAAATTCAACAATTCATTTGCAAAGTATACATACTGGTTCACTTGCTCTCTTTGAACTAAAAGGTAGAATCCACGTGATTTCAGTTAGAATAAATGTAGTCCTGTGATGAACACTTCTAAAATTCTCCTTCAAGGTGACTATCATAATGGGAGCATATTATACCTGAAACTCACTGATCGGCATTACTAAATAAAATGCATGCTGATTATTTCTGCTAATTAACTCCTTCTCTTTAACAGCTGTTGAGAACATGCAGTGAAATGTTCTAAGCTAACAAAACTCTCAAGCTGCATTTTCCATCTGCTTATCACTGTCTTCCAAAGGACAGCTATTTTTTATTCTGTTAGAGTATCTAAGAATCCAATTCTTCTTTCTGCTTGTTGGAGATTGCACTTTAGAGGAGGATTTTAGGAAGTGAAGACTACACTCATGGGACTACATTGCTCTCAGGTCAAGTAAACTAAGGATGGATGTTGAATGGCATTGGCAGGACAGAGGGATCAAGGATAAGTCACAAAATGCTGAGCTGTTGGTAATGAGAAATACTTTAACTTGGCAAAATCCAGGTGTGTTTTTTGGGTTTTTTCAACCCTAATTTCTCTGTACTTCACTTTAAATCTCCAAGGTTTTAGCTGCCTATGGAGATAAACGATCATTCCTCAGGGAAGAAAGACTCACTGCATGAAGTCCCACAAAACACTATTTTTTTTCCTTCTGTTGATCTCCGATACCTAAAACAAAAGTCACTTCTAATTTGTCAGTTTGTGGTCAGTGTAGAGAAAAGTGTAATGGATATAAAAGAAATATATGTGCCTGTATTGATTTGTATTTGACTTCATGCCTAGTTCTTACCACAATTTACAAGCACATTTAAATGAGATTCTTCTGTTGGTTTTGCACTGCCATTCAGTGAAAATGGCCGTGACATGCATTATTTCGAATTTTCTGCATAGAGGTTGGGTTGTGCAAAGCTGAGCAAATGCTGATGTTTCTATGTGATGATTCCCCCACACTTTTTTGGGAGGTTTTGATAAATCAGTCCCCTACAATGCTAAGCTGCAAATACAATAATTTGGTTTCGAACATCCCCCACACCAGACTTACTACACAAGTGCTTAAAAAGTGTTATCTTAGAATCGTGTCAAGGTATTAGAACCAAAATTATGGCTGAACAATTTCATATTATGGAAAAGCTCTAGCTTTGATATTAAAGAGAAAGTATTTTTTCAGAAGATGTATAAAACTGTTGATATTAAATTAATTTGAAGGGTATATGTGTGGGTTTTAGTAAATAATTAAAGGAAAAAAGGAGAAAGAAAAGATGCAAAATAACCATCAGCAGTATCTTCAGATAAGAGATATTATGAAAATCATAAATAATCAAAACTGGAGCAGTAACTCGCTGAAATTTCACTGACTTTGTTGCAAATATCAGACAAATTAAAAGCTCAGACTGACATCCACAAATACTCCTTTACATTTATTTCCATTTCATTCCTATACATCCCCTTGCACCTTGCACTATTTCCCAATATTTTTCACACTGAATATCTCAGCTTATATTTCTGAGGAGATATATAAAATATGTTCATGTAGATGTGAACCTAAGCCTGTAAATCAAGCAGAAAATTTTTCATTTGGGAGAGAAAGAAGTTTTTCAAATCTGCATGAAATACAAACTATTGGGCAGTAAGTTTCTTTTTCACATGGTACTGAAGCTTTTGGAATTACATGAGTAAGTCTTATTTATCTCTATGGAAATTTATATTTAGACATTAATTTAAAGTAATGTGGTGGGTTGATGTCAGGTGTCTCCTAGGTTCATACCAGGCCATTCTATCGCATTCCCCCCACCAGCAGGACAGAGAGGGGAAACAGGACAAAAAGCCCATAGGCTGAGTTAAGGACAAGGAGATGGCTTACCAGTTACCATCATGGCAAAATAGACTCAACTAGGGAAATTCGATTCAATTAATTTCATTTAATTGTAGCAGAACTGGATAGTGATAAATAAGAACAAAACTAAAACCACTTTCACCTCACCCATTCCCTTCTTAGGCTTACCTTCATTCCCAAATCTTCTACTTCCCCCCACCCCAGGCAGAACAAGGGAATGGGGAATAGGAGTTGTCTTCAGTTCATAATACTTCATTTCTGCTGATTCTTCCTCATCATGCTCTTCTCCTGCTCTGGTCTAGCTCCTACAGAGCCTTTTCCCCTTCTTCTACCCTGGCCTTGATATATGCAGAGCTGTTTCTCTAACATTTTCTCACATCTCTCTCACAGCTGCTGTGAAGCATTTTTTACTTTTTAAAAAATGTGTTATCTCAGAGGCATTACTGATGTTGCTGGTTGGCTCGGCTTTGTCTAGCAGTGGGTCTGCCTTTTAGCTGGCTGGAACTGGCTGACATGGGAACAGCTTCTGGCAGTTTCTCACAGGAGTCACCTCTACATTACAAACACCTCCTGCTAGCAAAACCTTGCCTTTTAAACCCAGTACAAGGTATTCATCCTGACAACAAATTTGCCTTCCCTCAGGATGAAAAACTCATGGCTGTATTAAAAGATTATATTCCAAATACTGTTGATTAATGCATTAAAATGGCTGAAACATATATATGTGAAGTAACAACATGGCTACAGTAAAGTTATATAAAGAAATAGCTCCAGGGGATTGCATCTGTCCTGAGCTGCAGAAATTATTTTTACAAGTGTCGATTTCAGTCTGTCAATGTTTCTTCTTTTTTGATTACATCGTGATATTATCTAGTGTAGATAGCTAGCAGTGAAAGCATTACTCTTGAGATAGAGATAAAAAAATATCAGTATTTATCCAAACATACTCCTGCCTGGGGTCTTGGAGAATGTAATTTACATAGCATGTAATGTTACAGAGTTTAACATAGAAGGTCTCCTTCCCTCTGATGTCAGTAAATACAAAAACACATAAAAATCATACAGAGACACAGGCCTTACAGCAAACAGTGATGGAGATCACGGCAAGAAACAAACCTCTTCAGTCACAGTACTTGACAGGCTATTAAAAACTTCAGGCACAGGTCTGGAGAGGATCACCTGCACTTTGAAGCTAAATAATGGGAACTAAAGACACATAAGGATTTGGGATACTACAGTGAAATTAGTATGTCTGTGCTAACTAATAACGAAATGTGCAGCAGAAGGAAACTGGCAAGGAGCAAAGAGGGAACAGACAGAAAGATGTATTCACATGCAAAATGGGGACAGTCAGTATGCTTCTCTGGCTGAGCCTTGCACCTGATCAGCACAATCTGTCCTGTTTTATTTAATCCTGTTTCTGCATAATCTCACACTCTATTCTGCATGTGTGTGAGTGCTGCAAGGCGTACGTGCCAGCTTCTGGGATCTGGTTGGAGTCAAGAGGAGTGGGGAGTCCTGGCTTGTAGCAGCTGCCTTGAAGCAAATGGGTGTCCTTAGCCTTGAGACACTGTGTTGGGAATGTGACTCTGTTACTTACATAACTGGGTTATGGTTAATGGACTAAGGGAGAAACTAAACATTAAATAACCTTAAACTTTGTATTAAATCTTATTTTCTTGATGTCAGAACTCATTTAATGTTTAGTCTTCATGCTTTTCTCTTACTGCTTAGACACTTGAAGAAAAATAGAAGGAAGGTTTTAAGTTAACAGTTAAATTCAATATTTTGACACATTCTTTATTTCTGTGGGGTTTGCAGTTCTATAAAGTCACCACTTAGGAAACAGAAGTCCAGTTTAGGTTGCTCTTTTTTTCCCTCCTCTTTTATTCTCCTTTTGAAAACCTGATTTTTGGCTAGAGTTGCCAGTCGTTAATAATTCTCTATGACCACACATGTAATCTCTATGTAGTGACACATTATGATGTAAAAATAAATAAACTAATTAAAAATAACCTTCCCTTTTGTAAAAAGTAAATTTAAATAAAATAGTAAAACATTTATTAAATATATCTCAATTTAAAAAATAAAAACATAAAAATGAACAAATAATTTACATAACACAAGGAGTCATTATAGTATTTGCTTTTGGATCCTCTTACACAAAATCTTCCTCTGGCTGATGATTGCATAGTATGCATATATTGGAAAAATTATATTAAATTGGTCAACTTTATCAAACATTTTTTATATATAGAATGCATCTAGTAAACAAAATAACAGTTTTATTCACATTTAAACAACCAATATTTGAACTGAAATTGTAGTCCAGTCAATATCAGATATCAGAAAGGCAGATAATTATTGAGTAATAGTGAAATGGATGTTTTCTTGTCTTTTCTCTCTCTTCTTGTCAGAACAACCCTGTTGTAGTTTGAGGGTCTCAAAATGCTTTGACACATTGCTTTTTGATTGATAAACAGTATTTGAAACCTGTGAAAATTAAGAATATCATATCAAGAAGGGGTTTTTTAGGCAATGACATTTTATATTTATTACAGTATTTTTCTCTTTCTTCTCTTTTCCCTGCCCTTTCCTCTCTATCCATTAATACATGCTTGCTTGAATAGTATATAGAAATTGTACAGAGTTTAAGAAAGTAAATATATTGGTGTATATAAATACCTTACTATTAGCATATTATATTTGTGCATTTGTATTGGTTTTTTTTCATCTTTCTCTCACTATGTATATTGGTATCTCACAATGTATTGATTCAAACAATAGTCCTTTTTTGAGGAGTCCAACTCATAACTAATATACTGTTTAATTAATGATTTAGTGCCAATAAATTAATTTGTTCAAAGGTTATACTATAAGTAGTTGACAATCAAAAAAGGCTCTTCTTACAAGCACATATTAAATTACTTTTTCTGTTTGTGTTTACCAGTATGTCATGTACTTCAGTCTGCAAATGAATACCAATGATTCACTTCAAAGTTAAATATTCAGCTGTTAATTTTCAGCAGTTCAAACATAAATGTGCAAATCCAGCAGTATGAACAAACTAGCATTGCAGAACAGTTTGAAGCTTTGCATCTTTTCCCTATGCTGGAAATGGAATGTTACACTTCATATGGTATCTATATCCAAAACAATATATAAGCATAGGAACTAAATTATTCATTTTGGTATTTTTCCTTTGGGCAACATCTAACTGTGAGGAGTGTAAAAATTTTACTAAAGACTTTAGAAGTGATTGGACAAATTGCTGATTGATGGTTCTCTGGATTTTTACATAAATTACTTGTGTATTCAATATTCTTTATCCTAACCCCTGTATTTAAGCAGATTTTAAAAATACTTAGATTTTTTATAAAGGGTTACAAAACAGAAAAACTTTGAAAGTCTGAATTATTAGAAGCACCACAACTTCTTGTTACTAAAGTACTCTGAAAAAAAACATTTGTGAATGCATAAATAAGCAAAATTTTCAGAAAACTGCAAAAAAAGCACCTTCTAAAAATATGAATAGAAAGTTAATGTTTATGAAAGAACAGATATGTCTACTATCACACAAGAACATTGCTCACTTGCATGACCAAAGCTAAAATTTCCTTTTGAATAGTACAACTTTTATAATTTTCTTATTTTTAATAAGAATAATAACTTTGTTATTACTCAAGTTCTAGATATCTTCAAGAATATAATTTTAAAACAATATCTAAAATTTCACCACAGGTTTGAGCACATGTGTATTTATTTACACAAATCTATATGGAATGCACATTGCTCAAATTTTGCCTGTATCTTTATGGACACTACCTTGTAACTTGAGTTTAGATTCTCCATCGATTTTCCTCAGTTACTGCAAGTCAATTTCTAAAAGTAGTAAAATAATTTTCACTTAGTCTACTGATATAATTTATAGAACAATAAAAAAAAGTTAGATTTTTTTCCCCTCAAGTTTGAATGTGCTTTAGTCAACTGAGGTATTTGTGTTAAAATACAGTCACCCTCTGTCACCCTTTGTAATCAGTGAAGAGAAATAGTTTTGCTCAGACAGGTCTACTGTTCCTGAGTGAGTTGAATCTCCTACTCGAAGTGTCAGTCTGCTGAAAATTATATTGTGAACACCAGGGTCATGTTAGAATACTGTGTTCCACCAGGGGGAAAAATATTTTGTTTGCTTTCACACAGTTTGCATTAAAAAGTTTGTATGGCTATTCTGAATAATGCAAATATATTTAAAATTAAAAGTTCAAGATATTTTGAAAACCAACNTATATTTAAAATTAAAAGTTCAAGATATTTTGAAAACCAACTCCTGCTGACAGGCTTTGGTAATTAGCATGACTCTTTGTTTTGTGTAGGGCATTAAATTTAACACGGATGTGCCTTGCAAATTCACATGATCCAACAGAAACCTAATGTTTCAAGCTTAGGGAAGAAATGGAGGAAACTTTTCTGGTTTAAGTGACTGAATTAACCTGCAATGTATGGTAATTAGACTTATAAAGGGTTCCAGCCTTTTCCCAGCTTAGAAAGCACTTTACACAGACACCTGGCAGGTCCCAGAAGAACCTGTCCCAGGGAAAGACAACAGGAGGATTCGTTCAGCTTGAGGGGGAAGTTTGTCAGGCATGTAAGGAATACCAAATGCAGCTGTCAGTGTTAAAATATTTCCTCTCCTGAGACATAACATACTTGTGGGAAAGTGTGTGCATATGCCTTCCTTCAGGCACAGTCACTGGCTTTGGGACCAGTTGTTCTCTCGGAGAGCTGCAGGATAACACTTCAAATTAAAACAGAAGAGAGACAGCTGGGTAGACCCACCTCAAACTGCGAATGTGCCTTTGTCCTTGCTCACAAGCAGTAGCAGGAGCAGGAGTAGGAGAGAGTGTTACTGGTGACTGCAGCGGAACCACAGGTTATAAAGAAGGGTCTTCCAGGAGAATTCTCAGCTTTTTGCAGAAAACCAAGGATTGCCACATAAAAGAAAGGTTCACAGAATATGTAGCCCACAGCAAACTATCGGCAAATGGAGGCTTAGATGATGGGCGCTATGGGCATTCTTCTTTTTGTTCTTTCTGTTTAGTTGGTCAGTTGGTCTACCTCAAAGAGGAATAAAGGGCACTGGAGCATCTGTCATGTGAGGAGAGGCTGAGATATCTGGGACTGTTCATTTTGGAGAACACAAGGCTCAGAGAGATTTTAACAAAAGGGAGGGAGATACAAGCAAGGCAGTGAATAATTCTTCTCCATGGTCCAATTAGGACAACAGGCAATGGTTATACTTTTAAATACACAAAATTCAACTTAACACACATACAAAGATTACTTGATTGTTTTGAGGGTGTCAAATACAGAAACAGTTTGTAGAGGAAGGCTGTGAAGTGTCTATCCTTAGAAGAAATTTCAAAATCCAACTGAGCACAGCCCTGAGCAATCTGGTCTAAACATTATGTATTAAAAATGGCTGGGAAGTCATCCAAAACTGTGAGTGGTAATCAATCACATATTAATAATGAATAGACTTTTCAGAAGAAGAAATATTGGAATCATGAACTAAAATTTGGGATAGCTTAGGTTATAAAAGATCTTGTTCATTAAAGCTGTAGCCAATACACAGAAAATTGTCTTTTCTGTGCCACCAAATGCAACAATAACTGCCTTTGTACAGTTCTGTTGGTAAAACAGCATTTGCAAGGCAATTTGAAGATGACATTGAAAACAGTAGATTCTGTAGAATTAGTGTTAATATGAAGTTGCAACATGGCATCTAGCATGTAATATTCCTGCATCTCTGAACTGGAGATTCATTATGTACATATAGTCTTTTGCTTAGTCCTAATCTTTCATTAGAGTACTTCAAGAAACACTACAATGAAACAAATTTTACATTTTATTTCACAGCCCTTCTGGGTAACATAGAACAATCCTTGTGTCCTTTGAAGTATTTGATGTATTTTAAAAGTACATTCAATATAGCAAGTAAAAATTATTTTATAAAACAAATATGTGATCCTGAGAGATATATATATTTGATTCATTAAATATTTTACTATCATTTTATCAAACTTATTTTACTCATTTTAATCTATATGGAAAACATCTAAGGTCTTGTATAATTCAGACTTCAGAGGCCAAAATAATAGACTAATATAAGAAAAAAACCCAACAAGAAGTAAATAACAATTGATATATAATGATAGTATGTGTTCTACATGTTAAACAAGACAGTTGCAAATGTGTGTTGCCATTATGTGATATCTGCATATTTCACTGTAAATTTATTTTTCTGCTATTGCAGTGGGTCAGCCATGATTTTGTCACTTAAGCTGTTTCTCATTAATAGCCTGAAAGAGAAGATAAACTATGTTGATGGAATTTGCATGTGAAACATAACTGGGAGCTTGAGAAAAAATGAAAAAGAAGGTTGAAAAATTAGAATAGTAGGCAGAATATAAACAAACACTATTAAACCATAAACCCAAATCATAATTTCAAATAAAATCTGGCCCCAAGGATAGATACAATTCAGGAAAACATCACAAATCACTTAGGCTTGACCCTTTCAAAATGTAGGTAAGTACTTAAATGTGCTTATTCTCATTCTTAATTGAAAGCGCATTAAGAGGTACTTTGCCTGATTTTAGTGATTCCAGAGAAAGCAGAGTTGTAGAAATACCAACTGAGGCAGCAGTTTAAAAGTTATATAGCCAGACAAGTTGCACAAAAATGTCTGATTGATTTAGATGTACAGACCGAAAACAAGCTGCCAGTAATAAACCAGTGCTTCCCTCCCATCTCATCTTCAGGTAAAGCCTGCTCACCAAGACATGCTTACTCATAAATGTCCCATTAACAAAACATGTTGATAACTGGAAGGAATTGAGAACAGAAACCTTAACTAGAAACCTGGCAAACTTCTCTATACATGTATAATGAAAAAACCCAAAAAATTTACCTTAGGGTTTAATAATTTTAATGAACTGAGATTTTTTTCATTGATTCCAGCATTTCATAGATCAAAACATATGTACATGCCTTGTAGGATAGGACAGACTTTAAATACTGGAAAAAATGCAAATTTTGAGTGAGGAGAAATAATTTTAAGAGAACAACAAAAAACTTCACATAATATTCACAGTGAGGTTAAACACAGTTTTGCTTTCTGAAAAAAAAAAATGTACATAGCATTCAAAACTCAGATTATATTAGTTTTGAATTCAGTCATAGAATCATAGAATGGTTTCAGCAGGAAGGGACCTTTGAAGGCCATCTAGTACAACCTCCTTGCAATACGAAGGGACATATTCAGCTCGATCAGGTTGCTCAGATACCTGTCCAAGCTGATCTTGAATGTTTCCAGGGAGGGGGTTTTCTCTCCCACAGTCCAAGACAGTTGTTTTGTAATTAATTGCTGCAGATTACACCAATCTCTCCCTTAGCTGTTAAAGTCTAGAATCTCTGCAATAAAAGATGTCCCTCTGAATGCCATAAAATTATACTTACCTACAGCAGCTAAACAACTAATCATTTTCCTTTACTTATTTGTTGTTTCTCTCATTTTCCTGAGAAGGGTAGTACTGTAGTGCTGTACATTCTTTCAGCATTTTCTGACTTTGAAAAATCTTTAGAACTCAGCAACATAAAAGGCACAGATGACTTCTTTTTTAAGATACTTCAAGATATGGAAGAATATGGAACAATTTCAACTGAAACTACTTAGTTAAATTTTATTGAGCAATAAACTACAAATTGCATTATCTGGAAAAAATACGAATGTTTGAGTATACACAGCCATTTTTTGACAGAAGTTGGGGTTTTTTTGTTATTGTTGGGTCTTTTTTCCCCAATTTTAGAACCATTTCAGTATGGACTAGAATTTTTCATAATTCTATTATGTCATTGTCATTAGGCTTTGGTTAGATGTTTGTTTTAAAAGCACTCAGAATGAAAGCTAGAGAACATGAACTAAAAAGTTTGGTTTAGCCAAAAGTTTTTGCTTTGTCCTGGTTTTTTTCTCTCTTTTTTTTTTTTTTTTTTCCCTTTTAAATGTGTTGGAGTGAGAAATTTTGAAAGCTGTGAGTATGAAAGGCATAAAATAGCGCTGTCATATTTTTAAGGGAATATTAAAGTGAGAGATACATCAGAAAGATTTCAAACTGGTTAAGTTAGAGAGTGGATAGATATTGAATATGCTTAGGCTGAGGTTATACTATGTGACAAAAAAGCTACACGATAAAAATGTAAAGAAATTCTAGCAATGTGCAATCACTGACTGAGAGATGAATGAACTACAAAACTGAACAAGCCTACTGAGACACCTTTGAAAAAGAGATGTTTGAAAGCAATTTTGTTTGTCTCCCATTTCTGATAAAGCAAAAACTGCACATTCACATGAAAGTGAAGGATCTGTTTTGGAACAGTAGTCTTCACTGTTCAGTCTATTTACATCCATTGCAGTAAAGTGCTTAGTAAAAGGAGAATGTTCAGGAGGAAGAGAGGAAAACAAAAGTAAATAAACTCTTGATACAAGGGTAGAAATCTGGTAAATTAGGATGGAAGAGGAACATGAAATAAAAGCCTTAAGAGTTGACAGAAATAAGAAATAATAAAATAGACAGAGAAGGAAGCATGGAACAGGGAAAAAACAAGAGCAGTTATTACTGAATCATAGAATGGTTTGGGTTGGAAGGAACTTTTAAAGATCATGCAGTTTAAACCCCCTGACAGTACCTTGCATTTGACCTTTTTGAAGTTTATGAGCTTCATACAGACTGGACCCACTCCTCAAGCCTGTCATGGAATCATTCAATCACATAGGTTTGAAAAAACTTTGAGAAAATTAAGTCCAACCATTAACCCAG
>VYZT01010731.1:0-15197 GCA_013400735.1 Pomatostomus ruficeps
ATTATTATTATTATTACAGGAATGTCATACATCTAATTAAAACAACCAATTTGTGGTTTGAATGAGGTGCATGGAGCCACTAAAACTGTGGGCAGCTTCCCTGAAGTGATGCAGAACGAGCGCTCCTCGTGACAAAGTTAAAATAAAAATGATTTTAATTATATATCTTTTATTTTATTAAAATAGTGCCTTTGATCGTGGCCTTCTGCAAAATCAGTCTGGAATTCAATGAGTGGCACGGAAACCCATGGATAATGGGGAGAAGGGGGAGATTCGCGGGGAAGTACTGACACTGCTGGTGGGTTGGCTTTAGATCTTTGAGAATTTTGGGAAATTAAAGACAAGATTTCTGCTTTTGAAGAAAAGAACATGAAGGAAATGAGGACCAGCAGGGTTGAGAGTGGAGAGAAGAAACCTTCTGGCCATCAGTCAGTGCAGGGATTGCTGCATCTTAGAGACACGGTGAGTTAACAGAAATAAAAACCAAAACTGTCAAGGAGAAGCTCTGTCTTGTATGGAAAAAGCTCACAGGGAAAATCAGAGTAATATTGAGTAAAAATAAAATTACTGGGAACATCACAAGCTACCCGAATGGTGTTGATGCGACAAAAATAAGCCCTTCTCGTTATTGTCTCATTGTTGTCCTTTCTCGCCTGACGCCTGTGGGTTTCTCCTGTAAGATTCAAATGATACAATTTGGTTTCGCTAAGTGAGGAAGAATTTTGGTCACCTCTGAGGGAGAACTCACAGGAAGTGTTCTGGGAGGACTCCCCACAATAATTTCGCTTTGGTGCCACCACAATAAAGGTGAGAAGTGACGGGATCTGTGCAGTTCCTGCTGGATTTGCAATCTGATTTTACCTGGGACCTGCCTCACCTGTTACGTGCTGGTATTTTATTCAAATGCAGTTTCCTGGGGGACCATGAGCAGTAAAAAGTGAAACGTTTCAGAGTCTACACGGTGTTCTTAATCCCATTTTGCATCCAAGCACAAAATGCAGTCTAACCAATATTTTCATCTGGACTAAGACTGACCCAAACCAGTGTGACAGCTCCTAAGGATCAGCTGCAGTGGAAGCCACAGAAACGGAGGAAAATTCATTGTAGGAATTTGAATATGAGTACAAATACACATGCATGTATATACATGAAACTGTATCAAATTAAATAAATTTTCAGCCTTGTACTCCACATTTCACTATTTATTTGTGCATCCACCTTGGGGATGCTGCAGAGTGTCCATCCTCTCCGGAAGGGGCCGGGGATCTGTGTGAAAAAGCAAGGAATTGTGCTTTTTGGAGTGGCCGTTCAGCGCAAATCGTGTGAGGTTTCACGCCCTTAGAAGTTTTTGTGATTCTGCTCCTTGTTTTGGTTCCTGGTTGGAACTGTTCCTCGGTCACCTGGAGAATTATTCCTGCCTTCTTGGCCAGGAAGGCTGGGGATTATCCCTGGCAATCTGTCACCTCCTTAAATTCCTTTCTGGCAGAAGCATCATTCCCCAGAAACGCGATCTTGCTGAGGCTCAGTGCTCGGATGTGGTGGTTTTATCTGTGCTGCCTCTTCCCTGACAACTCATTCCTGAGCGCAGGAAGGAGTAAATAATGCAGCAGCCACACAGCCCCTGACATTACTGAGAGAAAATTCAAATTAAAGATCTCTAAGTTGTGCTTTTCCCAGTTAAAAACTTCGGGGGTGCAGCCAGAGCTGCTTCCAGAGCTGTTACTCTGTGATCTTGTGTCTGTGTTTGAATTTTGTGTGAATTATGCCTCCGTATTTCCAGCATGGCTATGAAAATGGTGTTTGCACAGACTGCTGTTCCCTCCCGCTCCTGTCATTATTCAGCTCGTTATTTCACATCCCTGTTCACCTCTGAGTGCTAGGCAGGAGGGAAGGAGAGAAATAATCCTTAATAATCCTTCCCCAGCAGTATTTAGATCAATAGTTCACATTTTGCAGAACCATTGCAATTTGGCAATGTCTGCCATTTCCACCTAATGTCCAACGTCCCTCATGTAATTACATCATTTTATCCATTTTACAATATTTTCTCCCGTAAGAGTAGGAACTTTTTCTTATTTTCCCCTGATTTTTTTATTCCTAGCAGTGGCAGCAGCTGGTGCAGCGCTCAGTTCTGGTTTATCTGGGCTGAGGTGTAAGGAGGGATCAAAAGGGTCCCATTTTCTGCCTCAGTAACCCAAAGGTTTCAAAGTGAATTCTCCTTTGCTGTCGCACTCTGAGAACCCCTCCTTGGTCCCTCGCTCTCCCGGACGGGAATCCTGCTTGTTTGCTGAAAATACAGCTCTTCCCTTGACAAATCCCTGCGAGGGGAACGGATGAGGGTGGGATTGAATTCAATAAGGTGTTACTAACACAGGGAAAAGCTGCTGTGTCCTCTCTTCCCCCGTGCCTGAGGTGATTTATTCACAAAAACCGCACGGTCAAATCACCAACCCTTTTGTCTCAGGCTGCTGTTGCTCTTCCCAGAGCTGTGCTGCCATTTCAAATGCTGCTGGTGGGCTTCTTGTGTTGAAGAAATTCATTTTTGATCAGTCTGGGGGTGTAAATCTCCCCTGCACACCGATTTTAAGTGAATTACCACTTGGTAATACCTTTGAGTGGAGACTTGTGCCTCTGACTTCTCCTCAGCTGTGCCCAAGTTTTCTGTCAGAGGTGGTGTGAACACAGATAATCCATATTCTACGTGCTAAAGTGCCTTTCTAGTTCCTCCAGGCTCCTGTCTGCCATCTACTCGCTCTTTTAGCACTACACTCTTCTAAATCTGGACATCTGTGATCTCTCTTCAGTTCTTGGCTGGAGCTAGATTAAAAAAAAAAATAATAAATCCGTGCCTGTTATTAATCTTATTTTGCATCCAAGCAACCCCAAGACTTCTCAAATTGTTAAGTTTGATTTAATTTAACAATTTAAAACAAAATAAGTTATTAAAACAACAAAATAAACAATAAAAAAGCCCCCAGAAAAACTGGAAAATGAATGTATGGACCCATCCATCCATACTGAGCCACTCACCAGGCCTTGGCATCATTCAGAAATATTTATTTCATTGGAAAAGGCCGCAGAGGTCACTGAGTGAGCCCAGCCATGAAGTTTGGTGTGACTCCAGCACACAGGATCCGTGCCCAGTCTCACTCTGGGCAGGGAGCCACGGCTCAGGTGAGTTCTGTTTGTGGTGACCTGGCCATGCTTGTCTTGGTATTTCCAGCAGGAATTTCCTCCCTGGAAAATGAATTCTCTTGGAGAAATGTCCTAAGTGTGCTTCAGGAAAAAACAGTGCCCAAAATCCCCTGAAAAAGTAACATACACCTCACTGCAAAACAGCAATATTTGCTGAACTTTAACCTGACTTTCCCTAAGCATTTCGGGAAGAAACTCTCAGTTTGTAGGGAGCAGACAAATAAATGTTTATGTTTTCACAGTGCCAAACTGTGGAAATGAGATTATTTCCTGAGTGTTTAAACCCAAATAGTTGTGGATAAACCCAAAAAGCTGCGGTTTATTCTGGGAGTGTAAGTTTGGAGAGCTACAGGGCTCTCCGATGACATCTGGGAGAAGTGGCACATCCTGCGCGGCACCTTCATAAATAAAGATCCACTTCAGGAACAGGAAAAAACCTGGCAAAACCGGAATTTGTGCAGAACCTCTTCTCTTCCGTGCTGCACTTCTCAATCTGCATAATGACCCGGTGTGTTACACAGAACCCTGGAGGAGCTGGGAGCAATGAAAGCCCTTGAGAAACACCGCACTCGTTATTCGGTGTCATTTTGTATTTGGAGAACAGCTGGGAGGCAGAACACTCACAACTCCGATCATTTCTGGGAATTTCTTACGCAGTGTAAATAAAAAACCCCCAGCATGCCCCCAGAACTGAAAGCACAGATAGTATTTTTAAATTGTTCACAATTTTGTTTAAATGACAATAAAATATTTTTTTTAAAGGGATGAAGAGGTATTTATGCTTCTGAACCTGCAGGAGAATCTCTCTCACACTTCTCTGAAGTGCTTGGCTGCACATTGAGAACTCCAGTGGAAGCTTATGTCTCCTCAGAAGTTTAAAAACCTTGACATTTCCATGATAAAATTGAAAGTTAACCAATTTTCTGATACACTCGAGCGTTTGGGTAAGAGCTCTGTAACCAACATAACAACTTGATACAGATAAATCTTCAAATTCCTCAGTGAAAAAAATCCAGACAATATTAGGAAATTAGAGTGCCCTGCGCTGTGGTAAAGGCCAGCATGGTCCCACTTCTTTTATTTTTATTTTCCTTTTTGAAGTGTTCTTTTTGGGGTCTGGGTTCGGGTTTTTTTTAAGAAATTGTATTGAAATTCCTGGAAATTGATTGTAATTTGAAAATCATTTCAGTTCTGCGCCTCTGCAGGTGCCTACTGCCATCTTGTGTGCTTTTGTGGCCATGTGGGGGACGTGTCTCACAGCCTGAAGGTCTCCTAGGATGGGTAAGGGAAATTCCGGATTTCGGGGATAAAGCCGCTGTACCTGTCAGGGCATGGACAGTGGAACTGCCAGAACTGGAAAACACCTGAGTCATTTAATCTCTGCTGAAAACGAAAGTTCTGCATTTGGAGTGGTAACCCACTCAGGCTTTCCAGCTGAAAATCTTTCAATCGTTTTTATTTTCTTTTTCTGTCCAACGTTATTTTCAAGAAAAGCGTTTCTAGCAAGGGTACTCCGGTTCACAGGGAAAATCCTGTGAAACCAACTGGGGCAAGGTTGTTTTGAAAGGCTAAACACGGAATAATGAGGACTAAACACAGAATAATGAGGACTAAACTCAGAATAATGAGGACTAAACACGGCTTAGTGCCGTCCCGTTATTCACTAATTGCCACAAGCACCTTTTTTCTTCCTCTGTTTAAGAATTCAGGTGCATCCTAGGGAACACCTTTCATTATTGAGGATATTCCACCAAAGCTGAAGGGAAAATTCCGTTCCACTTTGCCAGGGAACCCCGAGATAGTGCTGCCAGAACAACCAGAGCTCCCACAAATCCCTGGAAAAGCAAAGTATTTCCCTGCAAAGTGCTCGCATGGGTAGATCACCCTTAATAGAGTTCCTGTTGAGGCTTCGGCTTCATTAATGATTTAATCCGGCAGATTAAAAAATAAATGTGCGGATCAATATTTATGAGGCAGGCACACAGCAAGTCCGTGTGGTGGGGTTTTATTTGTCTCTATGTTTTATTCATTTCTATTTATTTATAACACGTGGTTGCAATAAAATATCTTTCTACTCACGCAGAAAAAAGGAAAAAAAAACCCACCGAACACTGAGATACCTAAAACTGTCCCAAATCTTGGAATTCCTGGGTCAAGCAGGAACACAAAAGAGCACAAAACTTTTACAAATGCAACTTCTTCTCCATAAAATTCACTTTGGCGGCCACTCAATCTCCCCATAATGAGGCAGCCCACTGGTAACGTGTGGTTAAACCAGGAATTGATGTTGTAATTAATAGTTTGTATCAAATTACAGCTGCAGCAAAGCAACCGAGGCTTGGAAAGGCGACTTTAATTTTAGTGTGAAGTTACTGAATCCTCTTTATAGGAAATCCCCAATTCTGTGCCTTCCTTACCTGCAACAGATGAAATATTAAGAGTAGATTTGTGATCATTTCAGAGCCAAACGATGGCCAAAAGATATTTGAGCTCTGTGGCACCAGGGCTTGAAATGACCAAGGTGTTGAGTGAATCAACAGAGAATTCCAGGGGCCCCGTGAGCTCCTGGGGGGAGAATCCCACCAGTCAGGGATTCTCCTGACAGAAATGTCATTTCCCTGAGGGACAGGCAGCGCTTGGGGGCCCCTTGGAGCACCAAAGTTTTGAAAATTCACCTTTAACTCCTCTCCCCGCTCGGTCCCCACTCGCCGGAGCTGCCGGATCCCGCAGCCCAAAATT
This sequence comes from Pomatostomus ruficeps, assembly GCA_013400735.1. Lineage (NCBI taxonomy): Eukaryota > Metazoa > Chordata > Aves > Passeriformes > Timaliidae > Pomatostomus > Pomatostomus ruficeps. The sequence continues at coordinate 5,935 of VYZT01010731.1, forward strand.
CCAAAAATTCCCTGAATTCCGAAAACACGCGAAAATATTGAATTGAATTCGTGTCTGTGTTGAAGCTGTTCATCAGCAGACTGTAAAAAATGACTTTACAGCTGGTGTTTATGACGGATAATAAAATCTGAAGGAAAACAATGATGAAGAGCTCGCAGTGATGTGCTGGGAGTGCAGAGAGCCTGGATATTGCACGTGCGACAGGGGAACGATAAACCAGCATTTCCTCACCTTGGACAGATAAAAGGAGTTTTTTAATCTCTTAATTGGGTCATTACATCATCCACCTCCTTCCAAAGTGGAACGATTCCACGAAGAGAGTTGGAATATTACAATTGGAAGGAAACTTGAGGAACCACATCTTTTTCAGTTCTCACCACCAGATTAAGTCACGAGTTTTGTCATTGCATTTCAGTATATTCCAGTTTCACACATACATTTTGTATGTTAGAGTGGCCCTGACAGCTGCACACACGGAATTTTTAGCAGCTCTTGTGCCCAGCAGGACTTCTGCAATTCTTTTTGAAATTGTAATTGTCTAGTAATTCCTTTTTTTTTTTTTTTTAATCAGAGCTCACAAAATTATATCTGAGATGGGGCTGAATTACTGGAGGGGCTGCAATATTCCACGTATCCTGATTGTCCTGGTTTTGATTCTGGATTTTGATTTTTTTCCCTTTTAAAGGGGAACTTCACTGTCAAATGCCACTCTATAATAAATCATCATTCTTGTTTATTTTAATTCCTATGGCCACAAAATCTCTTCCTTTCTGTTTCAACATCTCTTTTCAAAGACCGGTTTATCTTGATTGAAGCCGTGTGCAAATTCTCCTCTTCTTGACTTTTCAGGCACGTCTTCCTTCAGCCATTTATTTCATCTCTGCTGTTTGCTCCTGACAAGATTTCTGGGAGAGTTACTCACCTCTTCAGACTCAGAATCCTTTTTTTGTATTATTTTCCCTGTTCTTCGTGAGATGAGATTAAAGCAGCAATATGTACCTGGAAATGAAAAATCCTATATAACTTTAAGCCCCTTAGTTTGCTTCATCAACTCATTCCCTGAAACTCTCCAAGGCTGCCTTTCTGAAATGAAAAATATTCTCTAAAATTAAAAAAAGTATATAAAGGAACAACTCTGTGCAAGTCGTTATTTTATTTATTTTCACAGAAAATGAGCAGTTTTCCTACAAACTGTCTGCTTGCTGAAATTAAACCTGTGCTGCCTTTAACCCTCTTTTTATTTCTTAGACTATTTTTATTTATTAGATTATTTAGCTCGTGGATCAGAGCTGTACGTTTGTAGACCACTGGGGCATTAAACACCTTTAAAACCCCAGAAAAATGGGCTGAATTTGTAGGATTGGAATGCTGGATGTCCTGGCTCCTTCACCCTTCGGGAGCTCACCCAAAATTCCTGGGGTTTGTGGGAAATATTTGTGTTCCTGACTCGCTGATCCTGGGGAACAGTTCATACATTTCCCTGGATATTTGGTGGTTTAATCCCTTCTGCTGGGCAGTTTGATAATTTTATATTTTTTTGTGATAATATGGTTTTCAATGTGTCTGCTGGGATACAGTTGGGGCTTTGGTGGAGGACCAGGCCTGGCTTGTGACAATTTTATATCACAAATTATTTCTTCTTCGATGGTTTTATTCTAAAACTAATTATTACTAGTTTTATTCTAAAAACTAATAATATTTATTTTTTATTCTAAAACTAATTATTATTAGTTTTATTCTAAAACTAATTATTATTAGAGCCCTGTGTCAAACAGGACTCTAAAACTAATAATAATTAATAACTCTGATGCTTCACAGGGAGCTGTTTCCCACACAGAAATTCAGGTTTTCCCACGGATGTGAGTCTTCTCTCCCATTGTCCCATCTGCACACATTATTTTGTCATTTTGATTTGTGGGTTCGTGCAGATCAGGGCTCAGCCTTTCCTGGGTGTTTCACCTCCTTTTGTGGAGTTTTTCCAACTGCTGAGATAATATTTAAAACCCCTATGCAAAGGACATGGAATGATTTCATTTCTGCGCTTGCATGCTGATAAATCAGCTGTTTGCACCGTGCAAATTAGATGACTTTATCCCAAATAAATTAAAGTGTATTAGGAATTTTGAAATTAGTTGCAGAATCATGGAGGGTGTTCAGATTCAGCTTTGCTTGGTGACCCTATCAAAAAAATAACGTGAATTTGTGATTAGAAAGGGAAGGTGTTTGGAGTGATAGGAAATCAAGGTTCAGGGAAAGAACCAAACTGCAGATTTTCATATTGAATTGTTGGGTGTGTGTGTGGAAACATGAGCGACCTGGCTGCTGTTCGGATCACTTTGGGAAATGGTCAGAAGGGATTAAACAATCGGAGTGGCTGAAGTGCAGTGTAAGGTGGTTGCTCACTTTTGTTTCAGACTGAACGTGCGGAGCTCGAGGTGTTTGCGATTGGAGCTGCTGAGAGCCAATCGTGGCAGAAATCAAACCATGAAAGGCCCTCAGATAGAATTGTTTCTTCATTAACGCCATTTGATGCTAATTTGTCAGGGGTTCCTGATGGAATAATCACAGCCCTTGTGGTAATTGCCGAGTACAAAATATTGGGTGTTTTTATGAAGGATGAGAATCCCAGCAGACAGCGACCAGGGGTTTGTTCCCTGACACCTTTTTTGTCTTCTAAATAGTTATCCACTTTTAAAGAACTACAAGGAAAGGAGGAAACAGAGAAAAACATGGAGTGATTCCTTCCCTCACTGACTTTTTTTTACTGTGTTTCCTCTTTCAGTAAACGGCCACGGAGCACCACTTTGCTGCCCACCTGGATTTTTTTTTGTTTCAATGACAGCTTTTCATGCGTTTATTTTTGTATATTCACTTGTTTATTTTGTATATTCACTTGTTTATTTTGTACATTCACTTGTTTATTTTGTATAGTCACTTGTTTATTTTTTGATATTCATTTGTTCATTTTTGTATATTCATGTGTTTATTTTTGTATATTCACTTGTTCATTTTTGTGTATTCACTCGTTTGGTTTTTGTACATTCACTTGTTTATTTTTGTGTATTCACTCGTTTATTTTTGTGTATTCACTCGTTTGGTTTTTGTATNTATTCACCTGTTCATTTTTGTACATTCACTTGTTTATTTTTGTGTATTCACTCGTTTATTTTTGTGTATTCACTCGTTTATTTTTGTGTATTCACTCGTTTATTTTTGTGTATTCACTCGTTTATTTTTGTGTATTCACTCGTTTATTTTTGTGTATTCACTCGTTTATTTTTGTATCTTCACTTGTTTATTGCTGCTCGAAGTCCAGCAGCCTCCTTGCCTGACCTTTTGTGCCGGGGGACCAGAGCATCTGTGGGGAGCCTTTTTACAGCTCCCTCCCTGTGCAAAAAGCCATAAATTACTGTGGGACATCTCACATACCATAAAATATTACAGTAATATTCACTCTGCTGAAAAACTCACAGCCAAGCACCGGGAAATCCAGAGGCCAGGGAGAATCTTGTCCCCTGCTCCTGTAAATTCTGGAAAAGTCGTGTGAGGCACCACATTCTCTTGTACAAGCTGTCTATAATCTAGGAGATAAAAAGTGGGTATTAATATTGCCGTGCACGGTCGTGGGTTTCTGGAGAGACTTTTTGATACACAAATTCAAATACAAATTCATATTCAAATTCAAATTCAAGTGATCTGAGTGGCAGTGGAGTGGTGGTGAGTTTCTGGAGAGACTTTTTGGTACACAAATTCAAATTCAAATTCAAATTCATGTGATCTGAGTGGCAGTGGAGTGGTGGTGAGTTTCTGGCGGGACTTTTTGGTACACAAATTCAAATTCCAATTCAAATCCAAGTGATCTGAGTGGCAGTGGTGGCATCAGGAAATCAGATGAGCAGTGTGGAGTGGATAACCCTTCCTGACAATCATTATTTATGGATTCTTCTCCTCCAGGACAGCTCATTTCCACAGGCTGCAGGTTGAACAAGAAATTATTTCCTGCATTGTTCACAAAAAAAAAAAAGAGTCACTGGTCCACTCTGCTGTTTTCCACTGTGGAGTTTGCAATTTATTTTCTCCATTCGTTGTCAAAGACCAAACCTGCTGCTAAACTCCATGGGTCACTTGTCTTGTCCCAGGGACTCAGGGGACCCTGACATTCTGTAACTTTTTCTCTGCTTTCCTTCCTTCCTGAGTGCCTCTTATGAAGTTTGCCTCTCCATCTACGTGGGTCTCCTTGGGTGTTCTGAGCCATTAAGACCCATAGCTGTTCTCCCAGCTGGAATTTCATGCTCCATGTACATCAGAAAATAAATCTGGATTAACGCTGAAAATAAATTTAAAGCCTGTCTTGATTATTCCCACTCAAGAGTAGGAATCTATATTACATTTTCACCTCATCTAGTGGAAGCTCTGCCTGCACATGGCAGGGGCTTTGGTCTGGAGGCTCTTTAAAGATGAAGCCAAACCGTTCTGTGATGATATTAAAGTCTGCTTATTAGAATGGAGAAATGCGATTTCCCCATAATGCGAGCGAACTCCCGCTGCTTCCAGAAATTTCATAACTTTGATTAAAATTCTTTGCTTCTAAATAATGGGACTGCCGTGAGCAAATGCTAACAGAGAACTTGAGGAAAATGTGAGCTCCGGAGTTAAATTGACTTCCTTTGGTGGTTTCCATGGCAATGCAATCTTCCTGTGGGGGAAATGTCTCCTGTGATGTCGGTGTAATTGCAGGAGTCCTCTCCAACACCACAGCGCACCGAGGCTGTGTTTTCTGGGCTGCACAGGAGTATTTCCTGACAGAAGTGTGTCTGACTGCCTGGATGTGTGGACAGGGCTCTGGGTGAGGATCAGGGATTCAGCAGCTCTGGATAAAGCGCTGATTCCAGCAGCGTTCCTTGTCTCCTAATCTTGTGAGCATTGCGAGCTGTGATTATTAAAAAACTAAACAAGCACGTGGCTGCTGAGGAGCCGAGGTGTCCTCAGCCCTACCACACAGGCTGGTTTGGGGCTTGAAGCAATCAGCAAAAATCTCTCCTGGCTGTTGAGGTTTCTGAGGATCCATTGCTGCCTAAACACTCATCAACAGGCACTGATGCAGCTGGAAGCACCCCAGGGTCAGGGATGAGCTCGGGATCACTTTCAGCCTTGCCAGATTTGTCTGCTCAACAAATATTTCCTCTCAAGCCAAGGTTCCACCTCCAGGCACGGCTGAGCTGACGCCAACTCACGTGAGAAACCCCTGACGTTCACTTAGCCCCGTTTTAATTTGTTTCCCTTTTCCCATTTCCTCTCTTCTGTTTCTTCCCCTTCTCTCCAGGTGCATCATCCAGGCTCAGGTTCTCCTGCTCGTACTCACTGGCAGCGTCTGCAGCACATCCTGAGGCATCTCATACCGATCAAGTCATCACAATTACATCATTATTGATATGAGACATTTCCAATCTAATTCCAGCCTCGCTAAAGTGCCAATGATCGTGTTTTTGCATCTGCCCGTGACAGCAGCCTGCTATTTACCTCAGTGATCCTGCCTTCATTCAGTTTTATTTACTTCATTGCTTACTAAAGGATGTTTTATTACTTCCAGGTATTAGATTATTGAGGAGCAGATTCTTTTCCCTATGGGAGCTATAGCAGCAATGATTTATGGTGCTTGACAACCAGAAATAAATTATCCTGGTTTTCTCTTTTAACCTGCAGGATGTTGCAGAAATACACCTAAATGTCAAGTCATTTCGGTCGAATGTGAATGGAGTCACCCAGAATAATTTCAGCACCTTAAACACTTTGAGAGAAAATTACTCAGAGGGTCTCTCTGGATTATATCTGCTTTCTTCTCCTTGGCAGGCAGTGAGGAATTCTCCAGCGCTAGCTCAGCTTGCACTGCTCCAGGGGCAGAGCTGCAAGGCTCTGTTAGTGTTTTACACAAGAAAGTCCCTGGGGAGTCACTAAAGCGGGCAGTGCCACCCCTAAACCACCACAGAAACACAGCCAGGGACAATCCTGCATTGAGGATCTCCTCAAACGTGAGTTAACAGTGGCTTTACAGCGTCTGCTTGATGGCACCAGGTAAAGGCAACGGAAAAAATATTCCGGCTGAGCTGGTTCCAGCAGGAGGCATCCACTTGATGTTCCTGTGGGGTTTTCTAGGGGAAGAGCCAGACCTATCTCCGTGGAGACCTTTGGACATCAAATCTCCCACAGATCTGAGGCCAAACGGTGCAGAACTCTGAACTGGGTGAGAGCACACGTGGCCACGCAGCTTCCTAAACCGCCTGACCCCTAACCAGTTCAATCTGTGTCGGTCTGGATTTAAGGAGGATTTTTCCTGGGGTTCCACTCAGCTTTACCTGCTGACCCAAAGGAATGTCTCCAGCAGCATTGTCTGTGAACAATAATGCAAAAGGAACGTGAAGTCCCCAAGGACGCGATCTGTTCTGAATCCTAAATCAGATCCGTGCCCTCCGATTGTGACAGCGAATGTATCTGCTGAGGTTCCTGCTGTGGGGGCTGTTGAGTGCCAAATGTTAAATCACGGCTGCAGAAACTTTAAATTCACCTGTATCTTGAAATTATAGGCTCTGGTTTCCTTTTGAGTGGAATCTTCGTGGGAATAACGGTACCAGAGCAGAGCTGATCCCCTGCAGAAATTCCAGAAACCAGAGGTGCTGATTTTAAAGCTGTTTTCCCACCAGTTTGGTTAAGATTGTAAATTGCACAGCCACATGGGATTTTTTCATGTCTTTCCTTTTTTTATGTCTTTCTTTTTTTTATGTCTTTCTCTTTTTTTATGTCTTTCTTTTCTAAGATTAAGATCAGGATAAATAAGAACTGGAAACCCCAGAGGAAACTACAAATCTTATGAGAACTTTATCCAACTTTTCGAGTTTCAAACCAGCACAAATACTTTGGATAAACAAGCACTCAGATGCTACTTTTTCCCAGCTTCCAGTTCCTCTTTTCAGATTCTTTTATAAAGACGTGCTGGAAAATATTTTGCCATTTTGGCCACTTGTTGTGTTCTTAAAATATTTAAGATAAAATCTTGCTCCATGCAACTACCAGGTTGAGTTCCCAAATATCTTTACAAATGTGAACTTCCACTCTTAATCCCCTCCATCCTCTCTGAGCATAACATCGTGGATTTTTTTTGTGTTATGCTGTAAATGTCAATAAAATATACCTTTATGACTACTTTTTGTCAATGGACTTTAGGGAAATACTCAGGTAAAAAGACGGACTTCGGAACAAACACCTGTGAGTCCTTTTGCAAAAAAAAAAAAAAAAAGAAAAGAAAAAAAAAAGAAAGAAAGGTTAGCTAATTAGGTCTTTATTTATTTGCTTTGTCCCTTCAGCATGGCCACGGGGAATGGATAATTACCAGTGAATCTGTCACTAAAATGTGTATCACAAACCCTGAAACTGAGTCTGAAGGACTGATTCTCTGATTCTCCGAACGCAGATAAGTACTACAATAATAATCATATTAATAATAATAATTTCAAAGGATTATTATGGTGCTCGTCTTCAGGAAACAACGTTCAAGAGGAAAACATCCTCGGCACAATGGTGGTTCGTGCAGTTATCATCTCCTCTACAAGGTCATGAAATTAAAATTTATGTTAATTACAGCCCATGGCAATGACTATACTAACAAACCGTTCTGCTAATTATACTTAGGTATTTAGATTGCATTAGCCGAGGAGTTTTATGCAAAGATTTGAATATTGCTTCTATCTCATAAATAATAAAGACGATTAATGGCAATAATACACGCCTCAACCCACAATTACAGCCGCATGTTTTAATTCAGTCGCTTAACACACAAGTTTAAAAACTGAATTAGGAAACATAGATACTAATCAGTGCTGTGAGATTCACACTTGTTTAGCTTTGAGATTTTTTTATTTTTTTTTTTACTTTAAAGATGGAAATTCAAACAATGGAATGAAATATCTTCCTTTTTCACGATGGAAGGGTCCCTGTCCTGGCTGGTCCCTTCAGAGCAGCCTCTGCTCTCCCTGACCAGCACCTCAGTAACGTGGGACCAGGCTCCAAAAATTCACATTTCCTTCCGTTTTATATCCATTTCCTGACCCGGGCAGGGGGGAGTTTTTCTTTCCCAACCCGCATGACGCACAGTACACAATGAAACGCTCTTTGGAGCGTTAAAAAAGAGAAAAATGTCAAATTTTATAAGGCAAAAGTAGAATGTGCACCACGGTCAAGCTCCGAGCGGAGCCGAGTGGCGCCGAGTGGAGCCGAGCGGAGCCGAGTGGCACCGAGCGAAGCCGAGTGACGTCGAGAGAAGCCGAGCGGCGCCGAGCGGAACCTAGTGAGGCCGAGCGAAGCCGAGTTAAGCCGAATGACGCCGAGCGCAGCCGAGCGATGCCGAGTGATGCCGAGCAGAGCCGAGCGACGCCGAGCGGGGCAGGTCCAGCTGGACAGTGGTGTCCGGGGCTGGGGTGGTCGCGCTGGACATTTAGAAGGGGTTGATCAATAGGATCATAATATATTTATCACAAACCTAAGAAGCAAGATGCGCCTTAATCTTGTTAAGAGAAACAGAATGCATCTTGTTAAGAGAAGAGGAACAGGAGCTGTTGGAAGCGACGCAGAAACTGCTGAAGCAGCCAAGGAAGGACTGGGCATGGCTCAGAAAGAAAGGGGAAAATGGCAGGGGAAAGAAAACTCCTGAGGAAGACTCGGAGCCTTCCTCCGTGCGACCACCAGGATACACAGCGCCTTCACATCACATATGCTAATGATATTAATAACTTTCAGGAGGTGATTTGCATAACCACGCCCACACCAAGGAATGTAATTACTATACATTAAATATAGCCATATATTGTGCTGTGTAAAAGTGCCGTGTGTGTGTGCTCGAAGGAGCGATCCCCCGGCCCCGAATAAAGCAAATCCCCGCTGCTCTGCCTCTCTGTCTCTTTCTCTGTCTCTGTCTCTGTCTCTTTCTCTGTCTCTTTCTCTGTCTCTGTCTCTGTCTGTCTCTCTGTCTGCCTCTGTCTCTGTCGTGTCTCCGGGCTCTGTTTGGAGCCATTCCGAGGTTTCTCCCCCAGGTGCAGGCGTGCTGTGACTCCTGTGCTAAGCCGGAGGGTCCGGACCTGGGGTGAAGTCTGGGCTGTTTTCTGGACATATGAACACAAACCTCGGGCTGTGCCCCGCGGCTCCGGAGCTCCCCTCCCGCCCTCCCGGGTGCTCTGGCAACTCGGGACGCTACCGGCGGGGCCGGGCCGGGCCGG
>VYZT01010744.1:0-83365 GCA_013400735.1 Pomatostomus ruficeps
AAACATATTTTTAAGTAATCCTGTAAAATACTGTGCTGCCAAGCAAGAGCTTTGGGTTAATTTATAACCCGCACAAAAATCCCGGCGTGCACAGGCAGCTGTGGAGCTGCGATCCGGCAGCCCCGGCGGGCGACACCGCAGCAGCAGCACAGTCAAACCTCGGGACAGCTGTGCTGAGCGGCAGGGCCGCCCCGTGTTCCCTGCGCGCACCCTGCCCGGGGCTGTGCCCCGCACGGGGTGCAAGCCCTGGACCACGTTTTCACGGGAAATGGCTTCGGAAGAGCCAAGGGTGTCTGCCTGCTGGGGGAGGTTTCTGGGCTGCTGCTTTTCCCAGTTCAGGCTGCTCCAAAAAATAAACACAGAAACTGCTCTGCACAGTGTTCCATGATACACAGCCACTGCTCTGCTGTGTTGCTTGCAACAGTGCCACCATAAAATATATGTTCCTTGTGCTCTCTATTCTGACATTCCCAGCTTGAGGCTTAAAAGTTGACTTATTCCCCCTTTCTCAGCCCTCTCCCACATCACCTCCTATGGAGCCAGGAGTATAAAAACAGTAAGCCTCGTTGCTAATGGTCTAAGAAAATGATTTAATCAGTGATGTAAAAGGAGTGATGAGCCTGTAGGATGGAAAAAATGCTGGATAGGCAGTAAGACTAATGAGGTAATGTATAAATCCAGGCATTTTCTAACAGATGGGACATGGCAAAGCTAACATGTATATTAAAAGGGACATAAAAACATAGACAAAACAATAGCCAGGGTTGGCCACAGCTCGATTTACGCAGTGGAAACATTTTTTCCTCTGAAGGCAAAGGCAAGAAACGTAGAAGGCTATGCTTGGTAGTAAAGTCACAGTGTCATGACTGGAGATGCAAATGCCTGTATCCAAACAGAGCTGGCTCTGCAGCTCTGGGGTGAGGCTGTCCCATGCTACAAGTTTCCCTGGGCTCTGCAAGATAAACCAGCATTGCTGTCCCCACAAGGAAAGGGGAGCCAGACACCCTGAGGCACCTCGGTGGGACACCTCAGTGGGACATCTCTGTGTGGCGCGGGTGCCAGCGCAGGGCTTGTGCTGGCCACTCCCTGCAAAGCAGCTCGAAAAGCAAACTGAGCTGCTCTGCAAGGTGAGATCCCTTCGTGCAGAGGGTAACCTCAACTCCACCTCTGGCTGCCACAAGGTGACATCTGTGTTCGCTGTTCACTGTGGGATGGCTCATGAGGCAAGTCTGTATTTTTGCCTGCCTGCTCTTACTGGAGAACCCCTTGGAAATTCCTGGTGTTGAAATGCAGAAAACCGTAAAGCAAAAACCCTGAGTCATCTGTCTCAAACTGTCATAGCAGCTTCCCCTGTCAATCCACATGACCCACTCAATTCTCATCCATTTTCTCCATTTTGGGGGAGTTGTGAAAAATAACTACAACCATTTCAACTGATTGGTTATAACGTATGTTCAACGTGCAGTGATTTGACCAAATTCTCCTAAGGCTGTACCACATCTTAGGCTTTATATAATCCAGATAATACAACCAGACACAATCAGGGGACTTGGTCTGCCCTCAGTACAGCTGTGCCCTGGGCAGGCAGGCCCCAGCTCTGCAGCAGCTCAGACAGGGGGAAAAAATAATATAAAAAAGAACATAGTTACTAATGTCATTTTCCATTGAGATACTAGGTGGAATCAATCTATCGTGCTAAATCTACAAGTTCCAAACTGTATACATAAGGTATATTAAGGGATTTGGAAAGATTAAGACTAGCTCCTACGCGCCTGTGTGTGTATAAGCACCGATTGTTTTATCTGTGAATTACCTGCCGCCGCCGAAAAGGCAAAGATAAGGAAAGCAGCCTTATTGGGAGCAGCATCAGTGGCACTATTCGCTCCAAGCTGAGCTCTGCCTCTGCTGCTCGGGTGATGTAAAAGAACCCTGGTGTCGCCCCAGAGCAGCTGGTGCGTCCCCGTGTGCTCAGCACTGTCCCATCCCGCGGGGCTGCTCGCTCCCTGCCCGGCCAGCCGATGGCCCTGCTAACCAAGGTGTTCCCAACACCTCTGCCAACTGCCTCCTCCTCTAAAAAAATCACTGATCACCTCCGTGTTAAAAAAACCCAGCAATGATAAAATACAGCATTAAAATGCAGTAGTGACTGGAACCAGTGGGAAGAAGCTCCTTGCTCAGAGCAGGAGGGGATCCCAGCATGGCCTTCCCAGGCAGAAATTCCTTATGGAGCACTTGGGACAGCCTGAGCGAGAGCTCGGGACTGGGTGTTTTTAAAAGTCCCTCTTGTTTGTGGTGCAGCTCACTCCTCGCTGTGCCCACCAGGGTTTGCGGGTATTCCCAGCGAGTGACCAAGGCTCAGCCCAGCTCCGAGGGACCTGGCAGAGCTCTGGCTCTCGTGGGCAGCACCCACGGCCCCACTCTCGCCTTGGGACCTGCTGCCTCCCGAAATTCCCGCGGGAAGGAAGGCCGGGGGATAACCCAGCATCTCGGGCAGCAGAGCTTCGCCAGGGCTCACCTGGCCGAAAGCACCTGGACTTTAGTCCCAGGATTAGGTCAGGGGAAGCGCTTACAAGGACGGATGTTCCAGGGGAAGGCAGATAGTGACTGTCGCTGCCAGGGGCAAAGCCAGCCCCTCTGGCACAATGGAACATGTGCTGTTCCAAAGTGGTCACCTGGGCTGGCTCCGGCAAACCTGCGTATGGCAGGATCCCTTTCCCCAACATTCACAGCGTGCGTAACCGCGCGTTATTAAAAGCATCCTCTGGAAAGATTTTCCTACTGGGTAAAGGCCCATTACGAGGACTTCCTGGCTTAGGCAGCTGTATATAGCAGCAGTAATCCTATTATGCTTATCCTAAACTGTCCTCCACCGAGCAGTGAAATGAACTTTACAGAACACTAGAAGCCTAATTAAGCCTCCAAGCCCGCTGCGAGCAGCTCAGTTCTGCCTCTGTGCAGCCACAGGGTCACGTTACCACAGAAGACACAAACACCTGCACCACACACCCCCCAAAGGCTGTTCCCTGTCTTCAGTCGGCTGGCTCGAGTAAATGCAGTCAAGCTCTTTGTAGGAAGAGCTGTCCTACCGATTCTTTATCACTGAGAGCCCCAGTCCATGCCCACATACCTATGGCAGTAACTCTGCCCTTGCAAACAGCTGTGCCAAGGCTGAAGGCTGCTCACATGCTTCTATATTTTTGTTGCACAGCTGTGAGGATAAAGAAACTTGGTACTGATCAGCGAGGCCCTGAGTGTGGCCTTTCTGGAGGGGCGGTGTAAAGAAGCAATATTACACCTACAGCCAGTGAAAGACAGCTGGGCTGCAGCAGCCCTGCTGCCTGAACAGCTGCCTCAGGCTGTGCCACGCCTGTCCAGGCAGATTTGAATGGCCTAGCTGCTTCATTCCAGCTGCATGAGGCTGGATGACAACATCCATGTTTTTCCAAACATATTTTCACACCTGACAGTCTGAATTTCACCAGAAAAAGCTGAATATCAAGGAGCTTTCCTGGGCAGAAACCAAAGGGATGACCAAGGGGAGAGAAGCTGCAACTGGAGAGGGCTAAATGGGTGATTATCTTGAAATCTTAACATTGCTAACTAAAGTCTTAAGCATTGCTTTAAAATCCCCAACACAACTCTCAATCCTGCACCCAGCATGTCTCCCCTGCCACAGCAGTCTGTGTGATGCATGGCCAGGCCTGGGCAGGACCAGACCTGACCCGAGGATGTCCCAGCACATTTGCAGCACAGCAAGAGGTGCTGGCATCACCCTGTGCACGGCCAGCATGGCTTAACTGCTAACCACCACTAAACATGGATTTCTGTGACTTTTTCAGATCTTCCTTGTGCCTTTTCCTAATGGAGGGGGCACCTCTGACATTTAGCTCTAGAAATTAATATTTTCAAATGCTTGCTTTTTTGGTGTAACAGACTGAGACAGGCTAAATATTTGTGCTTTTGTCTTGCCCGGCTGGTAACCCAGATACTATTAGTGAAGCACAACTGGGTCATGAGAATTAATATTAGTATCTGTGTTAGCTGCTTTATTTACAGCACTGTAGCTGTCAAAAGTTGTGGTTGCTTAAAAGGAACATGGTTTATTCATGCTGACAGTAGCAGTGGCATAGCTGGATGAAGGCTGGCTGGCTCCTCGGGACCAGGCAGGGCCCGTGGCAAGCACAGACCCAAGCTGGGCAAACGCCCTGTGAATGGTCTGGACAGTATGGAGTGAGGGGGACAGCTCGTCCCAGTTCACAAGGGCCAGCAAAAGCCGTGGCTGGCACCACAGCCTGACAATATCCACGGAGTTTCTGTATTGCGCCAAACCAGAGTAAGAGTTGCTGAAAGAACACAGGACGGAGGGACCCTTAGGTTATGGTTACATTATAAAAACTCTGATCACTATTTCAGTATAATTAAGGAATTAATTAACTTCCCAGATCAGTAATTATGGACGCCTCAGCCCCACGAAGCAGCGCCACGTTCCGTAGGTCCCTGTGGGTCTGACAGTGGTCAGTGTGTGGGAATACCCCACAGGTCCTGTTTGGAGCAGAGGGCAGTGCTCAGAGGGGGGCTGCTGGGAGTGCAGTCAGACTGGCAGGAACCTGGGCACACAGTCTGGGGAGATCATCACCAGCATTGTTTTTAGCCAAGGAGCAGGAGATGCAGTGAAGGGCGGGGTCCATGACCTCTCTCCGTGGTGCTGCAGCCAGGAGCTCCCCAATGTGCAGGTGCTCAGTCACGGCTGCGAGTGCCCTGCAGAGCCAGGCCTTGGCCGCCACCTTGGAGCCTTCTGCTGTGAGGAAGTGGGGCTGCCAGTGGTGCATCTCCTGCTGCTTCACTCCTGGGAGCTGGCCACTACCTTCTCCAGCAGATGCCACCTCCCTGCCATGTTCTGTCCCCTTTCCAAAATCACCCGTGACAAAGAGCCAACCACCCTGTAAACAGAGCCAGTGCTGGGTTTCAGCTTTATATGAACTGAGATAATTCAAATTTCTGAGTAACTGAAGTCTCAGCAAGGAGCTCTTTAAATAACTATTGGCAGGGCTTTTTATCAGTAGAATTATTAGAAATGTTTTATTTTATCAGCAAAAATTGTATCAATTTATTGTCCAGTCTACTCAGAAAAACCAGGAACAAAGAAAACTAGAAAATAGTTCACGAACTAACTTTACTAGGCAACAACACTATTAATTTTCTGGTTACCTAAAAGTCATGCTAAACTAATATGAAACAGCAGATCAGGCTTGGAGACACAGCCATTCCAGGCAGGAAGGGAGCATGGGCTGGGCTCTGCCATGCCCAGGGGAGCTGCCTTTGCCTGGTGTTCAGGCAGGGGACGGAGAGAGCTTGGGAGCTGTGAGGGCAGTGCAGCATTGCAGTGAACATCTCCCTGGTTTCCTTAACCACCGTAACTGGATTGCTTTTCCTTGCACCGTGTGGGTCAGGTAGATCACCACCTCCCCAGCAGCCTGCACCAGGAATGCAACTGCCTGCTGGAGAGTCCAGGGATCACTGAACTAACCAAAGCAGGAACGACACCCTGCCACATGGGCCACAGGAATCCTTATGTTCCTCTTACATTCCTGTCTCAGTTGTTATATGGATAAATTCTTAAGCCATTATATCACAACACAGGCAACATCTATTTTTTAAAATGAGGAATCTGGCAGTCCCAGAGCCAGAGGTATTGTTCTCTGTTGGATTTGGATACATCAGCTGCTGAGTTTCTTTTTTCCTTCAGGACACACAATTAGCCATCTGGAAGCTTCATCAACACACCAAAACAGCAGCTATAATTGTGCTTATTAAATAAGAGTCTAAATCTGTCCCAGAGAAAGCAGAACTCTCCCCAGGACCAAGCACATGAACCCACGGCAAGTCTGACCTCCCGTCACCAGCAGTAACTGGTGAGAGGAGAAACTGCTTGAAGCGTGAACTTCAGAGGAAGAGGGACAAGCCCTCCGCTCTCAGCTTTGCCGGGTGCTGTCTGGCCCACACACGGCCCCACTGAAGCCACCGGCCTGAGCACAAATACTCCCAAAGTACAAAATCCAGCAAAACCCAGTGACTTTCTCGGAGTGTGTTTTACATGGCAAAGTAATGCCAGTCCTTGGAATTCTACTGGCCTGCTTAGGCTGAGGATGAGCAGAGGAGAGCTGGGAGCCATAGGACCTTCCCCCAGCACGTGATTTTGTCTTCAGGAGCACTACAGGGACAGCACAGAACGCTCTGCACTTCGCTTCGGCAAACACCCAGTCCCAGCCACATCGTGCCTGTTCCACATCTCATCCCTGCTCATTCTGCAAACCTAAAGGTCCCATTGTGCACATCCAGTGGCAAGAATTTGTCCCTAGAGGCTCTGGTCACAGTGTGGTAGCTGGCAATAGCTATTTGCATACAATCAAAGGTGATTAACTTTGAGCGTACTTTACCCCTCAGCTTTCCAGAAATCCCGCCCTAGCCCCTCCAATCCTGCTCACAGCAAACTGAATTTCCTTGAACAAGAATGGCTTCCAGAGACCAAGGTGATGCTTCACTGCATCCCCTCCCACAAGCACTTGCAAATCCTGCCCAATGATTGCACAGAATTCCTCCCAGCAGTAAAAGCTCCAGGAGTACAAAGTAGAAGTATTTGGAATGCTTAAAATACTAACAAATGCTGCTCCTGGATCTCAGGAATGAGTTGGAACTGTTTTGTTGCTCTCTGCATTGCTGTTGTGGGGCCAAGAGATTGGTCCAGGGGCTGCTCTCCTTGTCCAGAGGTTCATGGGAAGGAAATGCAGGGAAAACAGAAAATATATGAAGAACTGGTAGAAGAAAAGGAGTTGCTCTGGTTGGTTATTTCTGACAGAGAGCTCTGGACTTGTGTTGGCTTTAGTTTTGCTAACTGTACTTTTTAATTCTGGCAAGAATGCCTGGAGCCCAGGAAAGGAATGCACTGTATATATAATTATAAATCAAAATATAATATAATACAATAAGTAAAATGAACACTGAAAAATACCACTCACTAGCTGCATATGACATCTACCTAATTGTTCCAGGCTGTGAGTCACCACTTGAATTAAAGAGGTGCAGCGAGGCGGTGGAGGGCCAGCTCTGCAAAGGTAGTCGGGCTCTGACTCTCCTGGCACCTTCCTCATGCTGAAGTCAAATCCAAATCCAACTCAACTTCCCCCAGGGCCCTGAGCTCAGCCCTGTCCCACCTCAGTGCCCTAGCAGCAACCTCAGCACCAGCTGTAGCTCCTGTGCTATATAGGCAAAGAGTTAAATGCCTGAGAAATGGGATCACAGACCTGAGACCAGCCTAATGCAGCAAAGAAATCCCGGGCTGGGGCAGAGCTAAACATCACCGTAAAAGGCAGACACTGGAACTTCCAGGAGACGGACACCTACACCAGGGCAGTCCTTTCCCATAGGAAAAAAGGGAGAAAGAGAGGTTGTTGCCATGCCCTGAGGGCTGGAGCACATATTTGTGACGAGAGGAGCCAGTCCAAACTCTAATCCCTGCTCTGCCATGCTGGAGCAAACCTTGCAGTGAGGAAAAAGATCTGACAGTGCTGCTCTGAGCTTTAGTGCTGGGGCACGGGAGGCAATGAGGAGCAGGAAAGGCTGGTGTAATTGGTGTTTTTAAGTGACCACTTAATCATAGAATATCCTGAGTTGGAAGGGATCCACAAGGATCATTGAAGTGCAACTCCTGGCCCTGCACAGGACATCCCCAAGAACTCCACCACATGTGATTAAGGGTTTAGAGAATGGAAATGTGAGGGTGAGAGGACAAGATTGCAAATTCAAGAGGCTTCTGCTGCTGACCTGAATGCCCCGAACGAAAGATCAAATTTGCATGAAGATAAGGAGCAGGAGGATGGGTGTAAGAAGGAAACATCATCCTGTGTGCAGTAACACACTCCCCAAACACATCTGCACACACAGACCTGCACCCTGAGCTGCAATGCCCAGGCCAGGCCACCAGCCACAGGCAGGACCTTCCCTGAGCCCCCTGTTCCTGCTGCTCCTGGCACAGGTGCTTGTGGACTTCCAAAAACCGGCAGTGCAAAATAATTCAGTGCTGCTTCTCCGCAAGATGACAGGATCCCGTAACAGTAAGTCACAATGATTTCACAGCAACTTTCAGCCAGTTTCCATCCTGCTGTCAAAGCCGTGTGTCCTTGGCTTTGAACTGCTTTCTGCCCACTGGAATTCAGCCACCTCTGCACTGGGACACACTGGGATTTTAATCCTGTAATTGACAGCATCAATCCTGGCCTCAAGGGCTTCCCTGGGAGCGAGGAACATGCTGCAGCATCCTTCAGTTCTGTTTTCAGACAATCAAATATTTCCAGCAAGCTGTTAATCTTTGAGAAGTGAGCTGGGCTTTGGTCATCATTACTTAAATGGAGTGGATGGCAGAAGGTAGGCACCTGAAACCTCAATAAAAATCCCAGCCAAAAGGTGTGAATATTTCATTCCTCTGCTACAGCAGCAGCTACAGGATGTGACAATGCTTATGGCTTGCTGTCTTGCAGCTCTGGCTGGCCAAAATGAGGGAAAAAAAGCCATTTATTAAACATTTTTCTTTATAGGATTCCAGAGAAGCTCTTGGTCTTTTTGAAACATCAGCAACAACCTGAGAAGACTGGGAGCATTTCCTTCACAGCAGTTTTAGTTCCTAACATGCTCTACATTTGTGGCGCTTGGGATGGCAATGACAACGACTGAAGCCCATAAAGTGAGGCTCCCAACCACCTTGTGTGTGGTTTCAAAGAAGCAGATTTGTTTACGGCATATTAAGGGCACAGGGAGGTTTGAGCGTTCTTACCAGCTGTTCCTTGTGATTTTTTGGCAGCTCTCAGGATGTCAGAAGGCACCCCAACACATCTCAAGAGGGCTCTCAGAAGCCCGGGGAATGGCAGCCAGGCACTCGGGCACCCTCCCGGAGGTTCACTGTGCCTTGCATGCTCTGTTGTCTTTGTGGAAGGAAAATCCCCCCGTGCTGCTGTGCCTCGGAGCGTGAGAGGTCTGCGGGTCAAGAAGCTCTTCTCATTGAATGCAAGATGCAAAGAACACTTTAAAAGGAATATTTTAGTCCTTTCAGAGCTTCTCACTAGAAGCTTTTGAATTGCTGAGAGAAACAAGAAGGTGTTAACTGCAATGCTGAAAATAGAGTCCTGGACAGGGACTTTCCAGAAGATCTCACAGCACACCTGGTTCACGTGGTTGTCCCTTACAGTTACTCTTTCTGATGTTTTGATCCACATCTGTTTTCCCCTGCAGGAAATTAACTGCTGTGCTTGGTGATTGCTCCTTCATCTGGCGAGGGATGGATCTTTATGGTTCTCATAAGACCTTCAAGGTATACAGGCTGTAATTTGGGCGTTCCCTTTCTGGCAAATTAATTTTTGATTTGCTCCTGTTACAGAGGTTTTTTGCGGTTTGTTAATATATTTTCTTTCTTCATTGGTAATGCTTCAAGTGACTGTGATACATTCACCTGTGAACTCCAGCAATGTAGAGCACATTTTGTCCTGGGACAAGGCTCACTCACTTAATGCAAGGAATCAACTCAGATACTGCTGATGGCCAAGTTGATGCAGTACCTGCTCTTGACAGTTTCAAACTTGATTACAGGCAAAAGGGCCCTTTGCAGGTCCATCAGGATAACCAGAGATTGAAGGGCTTTACTGTGTTCACAGACCAAGCTTATCGCAGCCACAATTTAGGCTGATGAAACAATCAGTCCCACTACTTCACAGAACAAGCCTTTTAAACCCTGTCATTATTAAAGGTTAAAAAAAGCTGTAGTCTCTCAGCTCTTCCCAATGCAAAACAGAGCACAAATGAGTATAAATCAGTGCCTCAGCACTACTGTGTAATTTGCATTTCGACTGCTGAAGAGTCGAACACAAACCTACACCGAGCCCGTCAGCGCACAGCGACACTGCTGAGCCGGGAACGAAGACGTGGGGTAGGAACCAAGTGACAAAGGGACTGGGCACGCCAGGGCAGCAATGATGGAATGCCTGGGGGAGAGTAAGTCACAGCAAGAAGGAATAGCACTTGCTGTTAAAGCACACAAACTGGAATTAGGCAGTCTGGGTCCTTTTCCCAATTATGGCATTCTGGATTTGTTCTCTGACCTTGGGTAAATAATTGATTCTCTCTGTGCACGGTTTCCTCATCTGCAAAAGAAGGTTAATAGCTACTGCTCAGAAAGGTTGGCTTTTCCTGGCTTAGGTGAAGGTAGGAGTCAGGGCAGACTTTGGCAGATGTGCTAAGAGACACCATAGAGGTAAAAAGTGCAAATAATTACTATTTCTTTTACCTGAGGTAGGTGTTAATCACAGATATGTCAATGATGCAGTGCTGACCAGATAAGCTGCCTGCCGTGGGAGCAGGATGAGCTGCCAGGCCAAGAGGAATAATAGAATATTTTACTTTCTCTAGGTTTTTTCCAACCCAACTGTAATGCACAGTAGATGTACTCAGTGGGAATCTTGTGAGCTGGCTGAGGGTGATACAATAATCCCTCATATACAGCAGTTTGGAAGTGACCACGTTTCCAATCCCTTTCTACAGAAGTTGTAGTGCACAACATTCCTCCCTACAGAGCCTTCCTGTCTCCTTTTGGCACCTAAAATGGATTTCTGGGGTCCATAAGCAATCATTTTTACTGAACTCGAGAGTAACTGTGAGCATCACGCAGTGGGACATGGAATAATCACATAACATTCAATGACTTGATGAACACAGCAGCTGATGAAGCTGATAGCCCAGTCTGACCAAAGTAGGGAATTTCTGTGAATAGCCAGCATTTGCACCAATACACCCGAGAAGGGAATTTATCTCCCAGTGATTAGAAAGCCTTTTAAGTCAAGCTATAATGCTGATGGTCTGTGTAACTTCATATTTACTTCTTGTTTCCAGTGATATTGGTAATGTACAGAGTTTCCTTCATGGTAAATGCCTGCAGAACACTAACTACGAACTCACTGTACTGCTCACCCTCCCGTTTCTCAGTGTGTGAAAATGCAGAGCCCAACTCGCTCACAGCGCATCAGTGCTGGCCTGAATCCCTGCAAAGTCGCTTACTTTCATCTCAGTGCACAGTAAAGAGAAAATCCAAGAGCAGGAATTCTGTGGAGGCAGCAGCCTCTGGCAGCCTCCATCTCACCAAAGGGACCCATGGATGTGGAGCACAGGGGGCAGAGGGAGCAGAGCTGGGGGATCTGGCAGGCCAGGCCAGGGCCCCTCTGTGCTGGCACGGCCAGCACTGCTCTGCCTCCTGAGGGGTGCCAAACAACCACTCTGTGCCCCACCAGGGTACAGGCCATGCACTGCCAAGTGAGTAATAAACCAGCCTGGACTGCAGGTGATTTCTCCTGGTCATATAACAGAGAACAGTGTCAATATAATTTTACTGAATTGCTTAGATTGCTATATTTTTTATAAAAAAGAAGCCATGTACGCATATAAGGGAGCTCACATTTTAGGAGTTTCCTATTATAGATATCATTCCCAGTGGTTAACTCATCCAAGTGTGACTTGAGTAGCCCACATCATCAATATTACATGTGACATTTACTATCAAGAGCAAAGTTTTGGGGCTGCTGCCAGCCCCACTCACTGAGCTGTAAATATTTTGATCACGGAACAGGCAGAAGAAGGAGCTGATCGGCCCTTGCTCAGGGCCGACACCAGCGGGGAGCTAACGGGTGTTTTCATAGAGCCCCAAGGGGCTCAGCAGCGCAGCCTGGGCAGGAGCCTCCTCAGCTGGGGGAGCTGAGGCTGTCAGTGACCCTGTGCCCAGGCTGGGGGAGCTGAGGCTGTGAGTGACCCTGTGCCCAGCTGAGGCAGCGAGTGACCCTGTGCCCTGGCTGCTCCCGGCGCTGCTGCGGAGTGTGCAGTCGGGGAGGATGGAGACCCTGCCCCAGGGGTTATCTGCAGCAGGAGCACGCTGCGGGACAGCTCCACCAGTCCTGCAGAAGCTGCACTAACCTGAGCACCCAGCACAGCCTGCGAACAGAGGAGCCCCTGTGCCCTGGGGGAGAAGCCCTGGCTCACCACAGCATCCAGTTTCCAACAGGTCCCTCAAACAGGATCAGCAACGCGTCACCTTCCCTCCTGGACACCAGCTGAAGTCTGGCAAGTGATTTGTGCAATGATTTGACCCTCTGTTGGTGTTTGACAAACAGTTTGCTCATGGCTGTGGCCAGCCTGGCGCTGCAGTTGTCTGGGGTGTTCACACCAGTTTAATCACACACGTCCATTTACATCCTCGTCCATGGAGCGCCTGCCTGTGCACTGTGCCGGGTTCTGCCACAGCTGCTCTGTGACTGGAGCTGTTGGAGGCAGTGGGATCCTTGCTAAACAATACACAAAGGCACAACCCTGAGGAGCTGCTGTCTGAAATATGTTATCACTGTGATTATACCTGTCCCACAGCAGCAACACTGTGGAACTGAGCAGAAGAAAGGCCCTTGTGAGGGACCTCCACATTAGAGCTTTCTCCTTGTATTGCACCCTTCCAAAGCCTCCCCGAGCCCCACTTCTCAGAGCTGCAGACTGAACTGTTCCCTGGCTGCCAGCTGTGCAATGCCTCCTTTCCTCACAAAAACGAATATTTTGGCAACTACAGGATTTACCAAAAAATGTATCACTCAGCTATGGCAGCAAGGAAATATCAAAGAAATACTGGCAAATAATGGGGGATTTTCTTCAGAGGTCAGTATTTTAAGGGGAAGACTTTTTAGAAGGCTATCAACTCTGTTTTCATGAATATGACCCTACAACTAGACATGATGAAAAGTCTGCAAGGTCTCATTACTAAGGAATGGCAATGCATAATGAAAACTGCAAATATCAAACAGCTTTATTACTCCCATAATCATCTTCTATCTTTGTTTAATTGTATGTATCAATTTTTAATAAGGAAACTTCATGTGCCCATGAGTTAGATCTTACTGAGAGAGACTTTCATTGATTGCAGAAACCCAACCAGGCTAGTTGGGTCATGCAGGCAGAGAAGGTGGAGCAGGACTGAGCATCTTAGTTATTCTGGTCTGCATGAGGAACAGAAACACTTATTAAACTTCTCTCAGTGTCATTTAATGTTATTAGCCCTCCTGGACCAGAGGGATTTTACTGCTTCTCCAAATAATGACAAATGGTGCAGCTGGACAGAATGAGCTATTCACTCCCGTGGTAAGTGCTGCACAATGATATTATAGAAGCATTCACCAAAAACTTCCCTGGTTAATGATGTTTAATTCATTATTAAATGCAGCTCATTACTGTTGGAAATAAGGCCATTTAGCAGCCATCAGCTTTGCTAATATTGCCGAATGTCTTGCAGTGGTCAGACAGCGGGGGGGGGGAAGGCACGTTTTAGAAACGTATTTTCACTTTAGAACAAAAATTGAAAAATTTCTGCCAATGTTTTGTAATGAAATAATGCCTGATATAATCTGAATCTCTTGCTTTCCTGTAAAATCAGAGTAGTCAGTTGTTTGCTCCTGGAACATCTCCTTTACATGAGATTTTACAGGTGAATTTCAGTGCAAGAAGCCTCTGCATTCAGCACTTGTAGCCCTCCTGCTCCCCATGTGCTCTTCCAGGGGTGCAAGCATTGACACCACAGCCTGTCTCAAAGCCTTTCCTCGCTGCCACTGGGCCCACAGGTTTCCCCCAGCAGGAATGGATGCTCCTGCTCCTGCAGGTGCTCCCAGCCAAGCTGCAGCCCCGGCAGTGCAGCCCCCACTGGAGGGGTCCCAGGCTGCCTCCCAAGGCAGGCTCCCCCTGCACCCCAACATGCTTGGGCTGCTCATGTGCCAGAGGCGCTGGAGGCTGGGCCAGATGGTGCTCCACTTCCAAAGCTCATTAGGGAAAGGTGTGCGGTGACTCATGTCTAATACCACGTAAATGTTCCTCCAAGCCCTGGAGAACAATTCCCAAAGCCTTTCCCAGGCTGGAGACCTGGCTTTGATCTACAGACCCTGCATTGCCCCCGGCCAGAGCTGTGCTGGCAGGTCAGCCAGATACTCGAACATGACACCCTCTAAAATGTGAGCAGAGCAAAGCTACAAACTCTCTGACTGATGTGTCTCTGCTGTCTCAAGGCCCTCATCCATCCTGACACCACAAAATGCCACAGTTCATTGCACAGAGAAGTGACCAGGACTGAAGGGGCAGGAGACACAAGCCACTCTCCTGTGGTGGCCCGTGGGAGCTCTGTGGGCTGGGTAAATCTGAAGATCTTTCTGACAAACAGATGAGCTAAGGGTACTGCCTCCCCTCTCTCTCCCTCCTCTCTCTGCTGGGGATGGTCTCAGCTCTCTCACTCAACTCCTGGGTGCTGCAGCTGCCTAGGCAGACAGCACCTGGTACGCAGAAACGGAGATAAAACCAACAAATCCACCATCAGCCGGAATAGCGAGCAGAGAGTCGAAGAGACTTGAATCAAATCAAATTGAATCAAGCAAGGAGGTAGACCTAGAGGTTTGCAATATACAATTCCCCAAAGCAGCCACCCAGGAGCACCAGAGGCAGTAGGCAAGAACTGGACTGCTGTGGAAATGCCTGGTTTTACCTGGTGGGATGGAGCACATCAGACTGCTCAGCTCAGTTTTTCACTCAGCCCTCCTCAGCCAAACAGAGAACTGCAAACTGAGGGAGCTGAGGTGCCAATTTCCTCCAAGAAGATATCTCAGCACTAATTCACATCTTTTGAGCTAAAAAAAAAACGTAGAGGGTAATGTCAGGTTATAAAACAGGCCCTTGACTTGCCCTGGTTTAATTAAGATAATGAGAAGTGTAGGATGATGAGCTATGGTTCCAGACAGCAGGAAAAAAGGATGAAGAACAATTACATTTGGAACAGAGAAGAGCCTATGGAGCTAGGAGCTGGGGAACAGGCTGTGACAAAGGGGATGTCTACAGGAGATTTATTGGTACTGAAAATAGAGCAGGGCAGGACTGGCTGACTGGAGGAGTTTGGTGAAGCAGAGCCTTCTGCACCTGGAAGGCAGGTGCTGGTGCAGCTAGTGATGTCTGATGGGTGGAGGAAAAAAGAGCTGGCAGCTCTCACACGGTCCCTCAAAGACATGGTCATGGGCAGGTCTGTGTAGCAGGGCTGCTCCCAGACCCTCTCCAGCCCCAGGACAGCGCTGCCAGGCAAGGGAACCCTGTACACGCACGGTGTGTGGAGCACTCCCAGCAGGCTCTGACAAACAGCCTGAGCATGTGTTTAAGTCTCACAGATTTCAGTGGGACTTGTGTGGACCCAAGCTGAAGCATCTGTTCCATCACTTTGCTGAATTGAGCTCAGCCACTCCCAGCACCGAGACGTACACAAGAACATTTCTTCCTTAACGCAAAATGCTGGGAAATCCTGAATAAAAGTTGGTCTTACTGTGAGACACTATTATCTCTGCTGGCTCTGGATCAAACCCAGAAGAGGTTCACTACTTTGTAGTTTAAATATGGTCTGTCCTCCCCTAAGCATACCCCCGTGTCTTATTTTTGTCCCAGCTCAGAGCCCACCATGATGGAAATAGGATGAAGGTGTGAGAGAACCCGGAGTTCCTTGCTGATGCTTTCCTAATTGCAATAACCACAATAATGTAGTAACACCACCCCCAGCCGCCAGCACCGGAGCCGGTGTGACTGAATTCACCATTCTGCAGCAAACGGTGTTTGCTTCTCCTGTGCCACCATTTCCACTCATTGCCTGGAGAGAGAGACCCCTGAACCACGGATCTGCCCTGTCTCTGCTCAGCTTGGAAAACAGCTGAAGACGGTACTCCAGGAAATCAGGATCACATGCTGCACTGGGACAGAGGGGAAACTCCAAACGGGTCTCTGTGTGTATGCTGCATAATTCACCAGCACCATAATTAATCCAGATCACGTAGTTTTACAAGAAGTGCTCCTGCAGAGTAATTAAGCTTATGAGTGAGGAAACTGGGTTCAACTGCAGCATTAAAGGAGCAGCCAGAGAAACAACTGGGAACAATGGGAGTGAAGAGGAGAGTTTAGACAGGTGACAGTTGATCAATACTGGGGTGACATGAGACTTATTATATACCTCCTTAACAAATGTACATTTAATTTCTGATCTACTGTGTCAAACCCGCTTGTTTGACACTGTATTATATTACATTCTTATGCTGTTTTTATAGGTTGAGTCCCAAGAACTATAATTTATTGACATTACTTTATAAATCTTTAAAAGGGCAGGAGAGACTGACTTAATCAGAACGAATCATTTCCCTTTTGTTTGGACTAGTTTAAAATCAGTTGCTTGCTACTTGATACAATTTAAATTACTAATTATGACTTGATTTTTCTCCCCTCCCTATCCCTTTGAATCATAATCAGTGCTTTCAGCTAATGAATTTACCATTCTCAGAGCACTATTAAAGGAAGACTTGGTCTTCTCCACGAATAGTCTTATTTATGCCAGCTCCCCCTCGACTTCAGAGAGCCGAGTGATTAATTCACAAATAATTTATCTGACAAATGTTGCTTCCCCTCTCCCCCTCCCCACCCTTGCAAACTGCCTGTGGGCGAATTAGAAATTTCTCAATTATTCATTATTCAGAATTCTTGCGAGTTTTTCCTCAGTAAATAATTTTTGCCCTAAACACTGAGTAGCTGCAATGCATGTGAGCACACTTTGTGCTCTCGGGCAGCTTCCGAAGCCACGTGGCCTCATTTCATCCCACAGCCAGGATGGTTTCCCTACCTAACCAGCACAGAAGCAATGGGGAATGCTACTTTCTGACATACGAAATTACAGCTAATTCTGTATTATCTTCAATTATTTATCTATAGGCCCACTTTGAAGTATTTTAGGCAAGAGTTACATAAGAGGAAAGTATTGTTATTCCTTCACGTGCCCTCCTTTTCCCGGGACGGTGCTCCTCGCTCCGGCGTAGGCAGCTCTAAGTGCTGCTCCGGGGACTCGGGGAGCAGGAACAGCCTCCCCAAGGGGAAGGGGGGGATCCACCGGATCTCAGAGTGCTGCTTCTCCCTCTCCCACCAGGATGCCCAGGACAGGGAAATTCCCTGTAATTCCCCACTCTGACACCCTGACAGGACAGATGCCGAGCCACTGAGTGCGGGTTTTAAACGGCGATGGATGGAGCTTGTGGGGTTGTGTGACCGCAGGGACAACCCCGGGACAGGGCTGTGCCCCCTGGGAGCGGTGCCAGCCCAGGGCTGTGGTGCTCAGCACCTGCCGAGGACCCGGTGCCGTGGGGGGGCTGCAAACAGCACCAAGGGCTGTGCCTGCACCCAGCGGGGTCCCGGGGGTCCCCCAGAGACCTGCCTGGCACCAGAGCTCCCAGCAAACCTGTGAACGCTGGGCTCCAGGACATCTGTGCGACTGCCACCACACCTGCCCGGTGTCACCAGGCTTGGCAACACCTGGGGGCTGACCTGGCCAGGCTGTGAGTCCACTGAGGCAGCACCAGGAGCTGTGAAGAGGAGCTCCTGGTTTGTCAGGAGATCGGATCCCAGTCTGACAGTGAATTCCGGGCAGCCACTTACTCCGCTCTTGATGGGGAGAGTTTTTCCCACTCTTTCGACTCAATATTACATGTAAATAGAATTGATTTATGTCCAGAGAAGGAGCTCCTCAGCGAAGGAAAACAACCAAGGTCTGCAGAGGGAAGTTTGCCAGGGAACATGTGATGTCTCTCCTCCAGCAAGGGGCTTCTTCTGCAGAAAACCCGTCACTCGAGAAGTGCTCGAGGCTGACAGAGCTTCATCTAATTTAAACGAAATAACTCCCGCTCTTTGCCTCTCTGACCTCTGGTCCTTGCTGGTTGTCATGGAAAATGGACAGATGAAACCCAGGAAGAATTTAAAGGAGAACTAAATTGAAAGTGTAGCCCTGGAGCCTTGTTTGTCAGCCTGTTTCTGTGGTGGCCCAGCTGTTGAATAATTGGGCACATGTTACAAATCCAGTGAAGGGAGGTGAGTAAAGGCAGCACTTTTGTCCCTGACAGGGTCTGCTCTGCACGTCTCAGCCTGTGTGGGAAGGGAAGTTGGCATGTCTGGTTCTATCTCCACACACCCTTGTGCTGTCACTTGTTCCTGCCGGAGTAAGGGATGGACAGAGGACAGCTGCAGGGACTTGCACCATGGCAGCCAGGTGGAGAGGAAGGAGGTCTGGAGGGCTTATTAACGTGGATGAGGCTGGGAGTTTCCTGCTCCATCTGACCCTATCTTCACTTAGCAACATTGGGGGGAAGGGGGGAAGCAAAGCAGGTATCTATTATGCATAAATAACCTCGTTGCCATGACAGCAGCAGTATCTGCAAGCACTATCAGTATTGCGAGCTTTTAGGTAAATGAGACCTGACACCCTGCTCACAAAATGAAACTCCTGGGTTAAGCAGGGGAAGAAGAAGTCAAATCATCTGCCAAAGGGCAAAGGGCTGGATAGAAGCATTTTGATTTTTAAAGAGATTTCTGAACACAGTAGATATTCCATCCCTATGCCTTTGTAATGAAACCAGTGTGTGAGTCTGGGCTGTGGCACAGGAGGATGTCACAGCAGTGATGGAGCAGACACAGCACCCTCATGTCACCCCCTGTGGCCCTGAGCTCACCACGGTGTGTCCATCCTGCCCCATGTGCTCTTCTTGGCTTTCATAAATGAACAATGAAGTGTGACAGTCACTGTAGGGAGAGCCAAACTGTGAGCATGGACATAGTGGGGGCAGGTCTGGTCCGTGCCAACAGAGAGGGGCACAATGGATCATCCCAGTGCGTTAATTCTTCATCGTCATCATCATCATCCCTATCATCATCTCTCAGTGCAATCAAAAGCAGATGAGGCCTCTCAATTTCCCCCTTTTGTTTGCACTGAGCTGCCTCTTGCTTTTTAAGATGCCTTGGAAAAGAGAAAGGGAGTGCCAGGAGAAGATGGGGTCACTGACACTTTGTGAGGGAAGACTGGCCTTTTGCAGAATATTCGTCTTTCGGAGATAAGGGAAATGCAAAGTGGGTGCTGTGGCTCAGCTTTGTGTGTGTGCTTTATCAAACTCTGAACCTCCAGAAATCACGCCAGACCAGGAGAACACAGAAGTAGTGCTCTCCCTGGTGCACAGCCCGGCTCAATCCCGAGCTCTGGGTGCCGTCTTTGCCTTGGTGATCCTGCCTTTTTAAAGTCTAAGGAATGACAATCCTGGATGAGGCATTTCCAGTCAGTGGAGGTCCTTTGCTGGCTCAGGTGACCAATCAGTACGGTCACCGCTGGGGTCAGGTTTTCCCTGCCTTCCCTGTCTCCAAACACATGCCTAATAAGCTTAATGTCCCAGGTAATTACTTCAGGAGCGCTGATCTGCAATTCCCCACCGGCAGCAATAGGCCTGGTATCAACCAAAACCTGGGGGAAAGCTCTCTCATACCTAACACACAAGGCAGCAAGGACAAAGCACACCAGCAGCTCCCCCGCACTTTTAAGCGCTGTTTCACGGACTTTTTACCCAGAGCATTTCTTGAAAATGAACTGCAAGTATTCAGGACATCTGAGGGGTTTGGTTTTATGACAAAAATGTATTGCTCAGTCTTAAGTTTGTGCTCCTGGAAAATGATATCTGTATTAAGGGGACCACTGTGCCATGTTCCCCGCCACGCTCCTGCTCTCCACTCCCATCACTGTTTCCATACCCATTGTGTCCAGCACGATGGTGAACTGGGCCAGTGCCTGCTTCCAAGTTTATTTTTAAAAACTGTTTTGCTTTGATTACTGGTGCCAATGCAAATCTCCGCTGGTCCCAGATGGAGAAGAGAGGCCAACAGGTCATTCCTGCTGCAGATGTACCCCAGCCCTTTCCTGCACTCCCTGCTGGGGCCCAGAAAAGCCTTTGCCAGGGGATACTGTACCCATAAAGCTGAGCCCTGAAAGTGACCCCTCTTATGTGAACTAATGACTCCAAATTTTCCATGCAGATTGTTCCAAGAAAAAATTTCCCTCACTGACTCCTGCTCTCCAAGGAACCACTCCAAAAGTGTTCTTTGTATATCCCACTTTGGGAATTATTAGTGTAACTAGTCTATATTTTCCCCAGGGAAAAAACAAAGGCTTTTTTTCTGAAACATTTTTTCTCCTTGCAGGAAAAAGCTTCACTACTGGAGTCCCAAACGTGAGGTATAAATCTTTCTTTTAGATCACTAACTCTTCCCTAGCTTGTCATATTTTTTCAACTGTCTCTTAAAAACATGCAGGTGCTGGAGGAGCAGAGTTGTGCAAGAGGAAGCCTCTGTAAGGAGTTTGTAGAGGGAACAGGAGTGAACCTGCTGGTATGAGGCCCTGATGGCCTTTTTAGCCTGTTTTTGAAAGGAAGGGGGATCCACATGTAATGTCAATCTGTTATTTGCAGCTTGTATATTCTCGTTTAATTTTACTGAAAATCAGCACTTTTCACATGCTCCACACACACCTCTGTCAGTCAGCACGATCTGGTAATACCAAAGCAACGGGTGGGTGCTGCAGGATTGTCTGGGGAAAACAGAGCGAACAGATCCACCCCGGCTGTACAAGGCACTCAGACTTACACAGTATTCCTTTCTCCTTTCTGGAGGATGGATACAGACTCATGAACTACTAAGGATCCATCTACATTCACCCACTGAAGACAGAAATAAGTGCAGTGACTTAAATGGGAAATATCCAGCACGCTTTTCCCAAAATTAGTATCTCCTTGTACAGTAACCTTATTGCAGCCAGACAAGTGACCAGTGCTGGCCTTGTTTAGGTTCCTCAGCAAGTATAGGAAGATTACTATATAGATCTTATTTCTGTGGTGATAAGCAGCTTAGGCAATATGACTAAGGGTCACTCCATACAATACGTCTACGGAATTATATATAATTCTTATATAAATAATTCTTAATGCAGTGAGCTGAAGGTTTCCAGCACGCAGCCTCAGGGCTTTGCCATTAGCCGAGCAGCTCCGTGCTAAGACTAGAGCTTGTCTTGATTTTTTTGTTTCCCATAGAAAGTAAGGACATTTTGACATTTACTGCATAACAACATTTCTGATAATATGTTTCAGATAAATAAGAACATTCTGAGAGTACTGAGAAAGTTTGTTCCAATCATGACCTTAAGGAACGCTGTTACCTGTGTGACAGAAAACAGGATAAACCTTGGAAAGAAAAGTCATTCCAAAACCAAAGCGAAGCTGGACCATCTCCACTGAACACAGTATCTCCCATGCTGTTTTCTTCCACATCCCACACCTCTGCTGCTATCCCGTCTGCAGGACAGGCAGGTAACACACCTCACCCTGTGGGTAACCCAGCGCTCAGGCAAGGAGCAGTTCCTCAGGGAGCTGCTGCTCCTCTCCTGGTGGGCAGCAGTACTGACTAAACCCACCCTGCCCCACAGAAACCACATCTCCTTGGCCTCAGCCTCAGCACACACCCAAGATCAGCTCCTTTGTGAGCTACATCAGCCCAAGCTTGGAACCACAGCAGTGCAGAAAAGCAGCCAAACCTGCTTTCAGCCTGAACCCCATGGGGGGCTGGAGCTGCTCACAGGAGCCAACCAGGTCCAGGCAGGAAGCACTCTTCTCCTCCTGGCTTCCAGCGTTACATAATTCCTTCCCTCAAAAGAGCTGGAGCCACATTTCACCTTCACTCCTCAGGTGTGTTGCTATACTGCAGATGCAGTAGCACTTCAGAGCTATGCTGTACCATGCAGTAACATTTTGAGGCTGCAGTACAGTGCATTAGGAAACAGGTCAAAATGCCATGGGCTGAATTTGTCAAGGGAAAAAGCCGTGCAACATTAAAGAATTCAATAGATAACGTGGCTTCGGGCCCAAGCAAAGCCAACTGACCCATGGTCTGACTCTGAACACTTGCAAATGTCAAGTTATGGGTTGCAAAAGGAGAACTGTATCAGGACATTCTGACTCTTAAAATGCCATTGTTTGCCTCAAATTCTTCCATCCTGTTTCCACTGATCATTGGGCCTCCATGGGCTGAGCAACAGGGCAGGTTCACCTCCAGCTCCTGCCGGCTTGGCTCCTGTGGTACCTGCACAGCCTCCAGCCCTATGTGACATGAGGGACACCTGGCTTCCTCGGGCCTGGCAGAAAACCATGTATTGACAAAGCAGCTCCCTTCTCCCCCTCCACGTGGCCCCAGTGAAAGCCCCCGTGTCTGGCTCCACGAGTGACCCCCAGACCTCGCTGCATCCCCTTACACTGAGGTGCTGCAGGGAGCGAGCAGCCCGTGCCTCAGCTGGAGGGCTGGGCAGGGAGGAAGGGCAGGCAGCGTGGGGTCAGAATGTGCCTGGGTTTGGGCAGAGAGAGCCCAGCACAGGTGGTGGGTTTGGATTTACAGGCCCAGCACATTCCCACTGGGAAGGGGACGGTGCCTTTGAGAGGGAGCAAGAAAGGGGAAAGGAGATCATGTCTCCTCAATGCTCTTATCTAAAGCAAAGCCTTAATAAGGATTGGGATGAGCCTGGATAGAAGGGAGGGTTACCTGTGATACGGTGAAAAGCTGGTGGCAGGTGGGGGGCAAGTGTGGGGGCTCAGCTGGCCCAGGGAGGTGCTGACAGACATCGTCCCCCAGTCCAGAGGAGCACAAGGGCATGCTGCCATGCCAGGCTGCCACTGCCAGCCAGCACTGCCTGGACGGACGGTGCTGGTCCTTGCCTCTCAGCCTTGGAGAAAGGGTTGGAACACTAACTTGGCTAATAATGACAAATACTGCCTAGGG
The DNA here is from genome assembly GCA_013400735.1 of Pomatostomus ruficeps. Taxonomy (NCBI): domain Eukaryota; kingdom Metazoa; phylum Chordata; class Aves; order Passeriformes; family Timaliidae; genus Pomatostomus; species Pomatostomus ruficeps. The sequence continues at coordinate 22,753 of VYZT01010744.1, forward strand.
CAAGCAGAGTAAGGGGTCCAAATGAACCCAAACCCCAAAGAAAAGCACAAGATGCAGTAGCACTCGTCTGGCACCTTCCTTCTCTCCTCGCCAGGACCCCCTGTTCTCACCACTGCTGGTCCTCGACTGTTTGAGTTCTTGTGGCTCTTAAGGTTTTGGGGCAAAAGGTGAAAATTCAATCTTTTTGATGAAAAGAAGCCCTCTGTCCATTCCCTAAAGAAAGTGAAGCCAGAAGTCTACAGGCTTTGTAGTACCTGATGTACTTAAAAGGAGCCTAAGAAATACAGGAGGCCTGGAAAACACTTCCATCAACAAAGTGCTTTCCTTCCAAACCCAGTGTGGATAGGGGCGGGGATATGGGAAATTTGCAGGTTATCCTGCAGAGCACCAGCCTGCAAACACAACGCTGAGCTCTGGTACCAGGGTTGTCAGGGGGACACTGTGGGATGGGTTTTGTGCCCAGCACCATCCTGAGTTATTCCTGACCTCAGCAAAGGCAGAGCCAGCTCTTTCCAACTGTCCCAGGAAAAGCCACACCATGTCTGACTCAGGAAGAGAGGTTCAGCAGCAGTGTTAGTGGGGCACAGATGGGAACTGGTACCTGTCCCTTGCTCATTTGTGGCTGCTCTCAAAGAAGAATGAAAATGGGGATTAAAGGATTGAAAACTCACTGGGCATTAGCGCTACAAAAATACCTGTGGTGTGTGCTGGGGTGTGCTGGTTTGCCATGGGATGGTGAGGGGCAGTGGCAGAGCACAGAGTAGATCTCCATCCCCCTGTGCTCAGTGTCTGACAGTGATTCCAGACCCTGCTGTGTTTCCATCCATCCTGAGGAAGCTGCTATACTGACTGGAGGCCAAATATAGCAGGAAACATCAGTTGTGACAGAAGTTCCTCTCTGAGGGCTTGGAGAACTCAGAAGTGCCATTATTTCCTGCATTTAAAATGACTGGTAATCAAAAGCCTTGTTTGGGAAGCCCCATTTGTGCCTCACACAATGCTAAGCTCTGATGTATACTAAAATCTCATATTAATTATGCATGAAATGTACGTCTTTGGCTTTTAGGGACAGAGGAAACAGTTTTGTCTTGGGAATAACCGAGAATTATTTTGGCCTGGAGTCAAGAACACACAGCCCGGTTTTTGTTCATTTCAGTTGGTTTTGGGTTCCTAAGTGCAGGCAGCTATTTGAAAAGGGCTGCTTTCCTACAGAAAAGGGAGTTATTGTGTTGTCTGCACATTCTTTCAATGCACCATTTCAAAATGTGAGCAGACAGTGCCCTGCTGGTTTCCCTGGCTCCAGGGCTAGCAGTGATCTCAGGTGACTCCAGAGGACATGTAACTGTTCTGAGTTGTATTCCACCCCTCTACATCTGAAACCCCAACTGGGAATCCTCCAGCACTCTTAGGCACCTACTAAGTAGTTTATAAGCAGTGGGCTAAGGAGCCTGAAAAAGGATTGCAAATCACATAAGTGATCCCATTTAGGATGGGGGATATGGAGCTGGGAGGAGGCAATGTGGGAAGGGGGAAGCTCCCTGGTGTGCACAGCCAGACTCATCCTGCCTCTGTTCCTGAGTGATGGCCCCAAGTGGCAAAGGGGACTGAATGCCACACAGGGGACAGACAGGGCCCTCTCAAACACCAGGCTCCAACACAGGTTTTGCTTCTTCCCCGACTGTACAGAACTGTCTCTCAAGAGGTGAAAGTAAAAAATCCTAACAGTTGTTTCAGTCTGGGGTGTGTTCCCTCACTCACCCGTCCCAGGCACCATTCCTGTGGGTTTTGGGGGGCTGTGGCACAGCATGGGGCGTTTCTCCCTTGAAACCGGCCCTGAGCGAGAGGCCAGGGGTGCCTGCAGGACTCTGTCCTGCTCCCAGCACAGGCACCCTGCCAGGGTACCCTGCTCAGCACCCCAGCTTCAGGAGCATCCCAAGAGCTGCCTCTCTCCATATTATGCTTCCAAGGAAGAACAAACAATGCAGAGCTGCCATGATATATTTAACGATGAATCATTCTCTTAAAAATTATCAGCTGTGAAAGGCTTTCACCACTCTGGGAATAATGCAATGATGTATTTCATGTGAATCAGTGCAGAGCGTATCCATGGCAACGCCATCCTTGCAGTTTGCCAACAGTTGGGGTAACCGGCCTGGAAGAGTTGCAGAAAATAAACCCGCATATTATGGGTTTTTAGAGGAAAAATCAGGCTTGTTTTGAATTACAAGTGGCTTGTCTGTATGCTCAGCTTAGGCCGGCTTGGTTGGCACATTGTGGCACCTCTGGCGGGTCCCTCCCGGGCATGACCCACCCCTCAAGCAGCCCCCATGGCTCCTGTCCCTGCCCTGCCACCTGTCACACTTCCTGTGTGGTAGCAGAATTGTCATGAAGTTGCTTAAACACAGCAGCTCCTGGAACAGTGCCCTGGCTCGTTTGACACTTGCTGGGTCAGTCTGGGCTCTGTGTCTGCCCCAAGGAAAGAAAAAGCAGAGAAGAGCAAGTTCCTGTAGGGAATGGAAGGGCTGGTTTGATACAGATCCCTGGGCATTAACAGGCTGCCCTGGGTGTGCCGCCCTGCAGAGGCCGGTCGGGAATGCTCAGGAATGGGGAGACCAGCAGAGCTGGACCATCCCTCTGGAGTGCTCATCCCTCCTGAGCCTCAGTGCACTCCTGGTGCTCTGGAGCCCTGGGAACACATGAGCTCTGCTGAGCTCTGCTTAGATCCCGAATGGGTTTTATGCCCTGAGTGTGGAGCCTGAAAGCCCAGCCCGAGGCAGCATAAAACATGATTTTCCCTTCAGCATTAGGAGGTGAGTGACTCCAGCCCATCTTTATTTTCTCTGAAGCATTATGAAAGACTAAACACTCCAAGAAAATGGCATCCATTCACAGCATGCCAAGGCCACCGGCATGCTAATAAAAATTCTAATTGCAAAAGGGTAACTATCAATCTCTCTGACTCATGCTACAGAAGATGCTGAAATGGCACTCTTGTTTTCATCTCTCAAGCATTCCATCGCAACTATTGTCTCTTTATGATACCATCCATAAAGCACATGCAGTTCTTGATAGGTTTTCTAATTTCACTGAACACATCCCTTATATTCCCCTATTAAAAATAAGGAAAAACAAACTAGGGAAGGATGAAAAATGGTAGAGAGAAGAAAGGAGAGGGAGAAAATTGGGTAAAGGAGGGTTAGGAAGAGAAGCAGTTTGGCTTCTGCCAACCTGAAATTTGTCAGTGTTACAAAAAATAGAACCAAATATTTATCCATTTCTCCACATTTCACCCCCCAAAACTTCACTATCCTATGTGCCACCAGGTCAGTCCGGCTGCCATGCCCAGCCCCTGTCCTGGGGACCGTCTCCTCTCCCACACAGTGGACACAGGCCAGTTGTCTGCAAGCACTCAGGAGACCCAGTCCTGCCATGGGGAGAGTTTCCAGGATGGTGGGATAGATCCCAAAAACAGCAAACCCAGCTCAGAGAAGTAAATTTATGGATGAATCCATTACCATATTAATCCCCTGACTAACTTCCAGACAGCAGAACTGTGTCTTGGCACAGCCCCAGCGCTCCTGAGCCCATCCATGCTGTCAGCAGCACTACCTTGGCCTCGGCCAGGACCAGACAGTACAGCCTCAGGGAACAAACGTGAGCAAAATCTAATTTTCTGCTGGATCAACCTGAATTGTAAATCAATGGCTGAGTTTCTGATGGCTTCGTAGGGTGTGTTGGCACTGACCAGGACACAAGTTCTGTGTAAGTCCTGGTGCCAAGCCTGTCGCAGGTGACAGGACCTGCTGGGTCAGGAAGGAGGGCTGGGCACAGGTGCAGAGTTCGGAACCTCCTCCGTGGGCAGTTCCTGACACTCCTGCTGCATCACAAGTGCAGACAGGATTAATGACCTCACAGCAGCACAGGGAGGCTGGCTGCCACTCAAGTACATGAAATAACAGAAACTGGTACTCTGAGAAGTACTGGGAGGTACTTGGAGCCCCATGGATACCCACGGCCCCCTGCCTGCCCATGGAAGCTCGGCTGCCAAATGGCTCCTGCTCAGTTTCCAGCAGTGCCCAGGCTAGTGGTGGGTGTCCAGAGCAGGAGAGAATGTAAATATTCCAATCCTCAGACTAACCTGGGTCATGCTTGTTTGGTTGGTAATATGTAACGCCAGGCGACTGCAATATTTCATCTCATTGCATTGCAAGAGGAGCTGCAAAAACCCACATCTGAGGAAGGGTGAGAGCTATTTATATACCCATGTGCAGGTATGTTCTGGTTTTGGAACAATGCAAACCCAAGCACCCAGGGCACAAGGGAGTTACAGCTGCTCTGTCCACACTCTCACTTTGAACAACGACAGACCTAGGACATGCGACTTAGCCTAACTGTAATTAAACTGCAGTGGCAATGCCAGGGCCAGAGCCCAGATGTGCTGTCAACATCTTGCATTCAGACAAGACCGTTCTGGTTGAAATTGTCCATACAAGACATCTCCTCTTCCTGAAATGAGCGGTGATAGAGTGGAGTGGCCAGGACCCGCAGTCCATGTACAAAAAGCTTTGTGCTTCTCGTACCTAGAAAACTATGATGTCCACTCATCTCAGCCTGTGCCTTATGACAGACCCCATGCTGGACCCACCCATACCCGGCTGTGCAAGGACAGCAGCAAGGGACCGAGCTGACGTGTCTGTCCTCCTGCTGCTGCCCACATTTTATTGATGAAGCTTCGTCACTCCCTTTGGCAGCTGACTCAAGAAGTGTGACTTACAAAGAAGTGTCTCACCCTTCTCCATTTCATTTCTACTTGGTTTCTGTCCATGTCTGCTCTGTGCAGGCCCGTTGCAGCCAGGGCTGGACTGTGCCTGCCAGCTGGGCTCGGTTGTGCTAATGACCACCAGAAACACCAAAATCCTTCAAATTACCAGGCTCTGCAAAGCACTGCTGGCCTCTAGCACCCTGCAAACCTGCTATGCCACTCATGTCCAAAGGGATACATTTTCCTTACCCACATCTGCCAGGAACCATTTCACAGACTTTTCTGAAGTAAAAATAAACCCTGGTGGAAAAGGCAGGCCTGGACACAAACTCATACGGAGCAATAAAACTTCCCTGTCCTCTTCTGCAGAGGCACTGTCCTGCTGGCAGTGCAGATGTGCACGACAGGAATAAGACCAACAAATTTCTACCATGGCAGAATGAACGGAGACTTCTTTTAGAGGGAAGGATGGATGCATGTTTTCTGAGCCTCAGTCTGCCACGAGGTTGGCCAGCACAATTGATATCAGCAACAAAATAGGATCTGAGTGGTTTTAAGGAGCCAGCAAAGCACATTGTGGTGCAGGATTGGGACCTGCAATGCTATTTTCAGGGCTGTGTTCTTTTCGTATTCATGCCATTGGTGGATCTGCAGCAGGCAAGCCACAGAGGGGAGGTTAAAAATACTTTCTCCGAACACATAGCCCTAAACAGTGGAGACTGGGTTTCAGCCTGTTGAGATAAGCAAATTGAATCTGCCATCCTGATAACACTATTCCCAAAATGTGAGTTTTCCTCTGGAAGTTGCCACCCTATTAATATCTTATATCCAGGTCTTACCTTTCATCTCTTGTATTTTGCATCACCAAGTGGCATCTCTGGTGGAGATAAATTGACCACTGATGACACCATGTCATCCAGAGGGCAAATGACTTTATCAATGTTCTATTAATAAAGACTCCATTACTCTTGATTGCCTGCTTCCTTCTAGCTACCCTGAAATCTGGACTTCCACCTTGGCTGAGAGCAGAGTCTTCATGTTCTCAACCCTCAACTGCCTGGTCAAGCCCTGAGGACCCCCAGCCTCCCATCAAAGAAGGTGTAAGGTAATTTTACAAAAGAGCTCAACAATGTGCTTTTACTGTGTTGCCACAGGGCTGCAAAAGGCAGTCATGGCTATATTCCAAATGCTCAATTTTTTTTTATCCCTCTGATTTTGTTTCCTGGACTGTGTATGCAGCAGCATGTACTTGTGGGGTTTTAAAGATGGGTTTTGCAATCATTCTTTGTGACCAGTTTCTCCTACGGACCAGCTGAGAATGGCTGACCAGAGCCCGAGGATGCTCTGGAGGAAAACAGCCTGGGCATCCTCTCCCTGATCCTCCCTGTCACCAGAGGTCAAAACTCTCACAACATCTCTAAACCCTTCTACTGCTGAAGGTCTGGCAGCTAAAGAACCATCCATTTCCTCAAAAGCAACCTATGAAATGAATCATTTTGATAGGTGCCAGGATTACATTGTCCTATTTTGTAGGAATTCCTGTTCTGAAATGAGTTAAGCCGCAAACAAAGTAAGTAGGAAAGCAGAAAGATATGCGAACACAAATTTACATAGTTGGTATGACAACAGGAATGTTTTGTTTAGATAAGACTGAAAGGCCTTGAGGGGAGAATGAAAGAATATGTGCACTCAAAAAAATTGCAAATCTGGAATGGCTTCCCCAAGATAGACCAGAATTTATTAATAATTTCCTTCAGAGAGAAGATAAGGTTGGCACACAGGAGAATTAACCTGAGACTTGTCAGTTCTCAATGAGCTGAAGTCAAGCGGTGAACAAACCTCTAGGTTACATTAGAGCTGCAGCTGGGAGGGATGGTTAGTTATTAATTGTTAATTGTATGAACATTTCCTCTGCCTTTCCCAACAAAGTTCCTTGTGTTTGAGAGATAAAGATCTACAGCCCTTCCAAACCATTTGCACTCAGCCTTAAAAGTTCCCTCAAGATTCAGGTTTGAGGGTATGTGCCATTTGTGTGGGTGAAGCCCCGGGGGTCTCCTGTCCCTCACAGAGAGGCACAAAGTGGAGAAACACTGCAGTCAAGAGTCCCACCCTGGTAGCATAAGACAAAACCTGGCCCCTGGTTTTATCACTTACAGTGATTTTTGTTTCAGAGCTCCCACAGGAACAAAGCACCAGGACTGCCTGGAGCAGCTGCTGCTTCCCAACGTGGTACTTGCATGATGGAGAAAACCCTATTCCCTACCCAGGAAACTTGTGGCGGGGGCTGTGGGGATGGTGGGTGGTGGAAAACGCCACCAGAGCAAGTCTGTGCTATTCCCAGCTGCAGTAAAACAGACATGGAATCAAGTCCTGCCTTTCCTTCCCAAAGCACAGTGCTTTCCAGCCGATTCCTTTCTCCAACAGCCAGCATGGTTAGAAGGCCACTGTACACTCTCCCTTTAATGTGTGACAGGGACTGCTCTGAGATTGCTTCCCTCCTTTTCACTGCAGGGATACAGTGGGATGGAGCAGAGGCTGTCCCCGAGCAGCCCAGCTGGGAGCTGGGAACCTGCACATCCCACGGGGCTGGACAGAGGAGGCAGCGGCTGGGAAAGGTTATGGGAGAGATGTAGAGCATGGGAAGTGGAAGTAACAGCACAGATGGGTTCAGCTGGAACCATGAGCCAGCCAGTGGCAGCACTGGAAATACCTCTCGAAGGTAATTCAGTTTTTCTATGCACAAGTAGATTCTGATAAGCCCCACCACTGCTCCTCCCAAAGGCACTTCTGACTGGGGGGAAGATGGACAAACTGCAATGGAGACTCTGAACATTTCCCACTCTGGTACTCCCTGATTTTATGCACAACAAGGAGCTTTCAATTCTCCAAACGTAACAGGTATGACTGTTTTTATCTTTAATTTAGCCATGTTAATCAGAAAAATCACAAGGAAACTTGTGATAGTCTGGAGAGCAGTCATTTTTGTGTTTTCTTTGGAGCAGTAGAAAAAAGAACATGAGATAATGGGCTTTGATAATGTTGAATAGTTTCAGTTTGATGAATTATGGTGTTTTGCGCTAAAACTACAAAGTCATAATCCACTATAAAAAAGTAAACGGTTTATGTACCTTATACTCTTATACATTCCCATTTTAGAGCTTGTGTTTTCCTCTGCCTCAGAAGCCAAAATGACACAAATTGAAATGATCAAATCAAAGGGAAACATTTTTACCTCAACAAAATGAAACACCTTTGATGTTATTGAAACTAAACAAGAAAGTCAAAATGATTTGACATTTCCCATCAGGATTCAGTACTGACACACTTCTGTGAAACGTTTCTCATCTGAGGATTCAGGAGGCCCTGTGCCCTCACAGCCAAAGCCTCCCCTGTACAAAAGTTTCTTAGATACTTGTAGGGACAGTGTGGTCAGAAATTACCTCCATTGCTACAAGCGTTATCATAAGAACTGCAGGCATTAATAAAAAGAAATTGGAGAAATTGATGCAGCAACTTATGTGATTCAACTGAGAATTATACTTCTTCTGTAACATCTTATACTCATTTAAGAAAGAACTTATAAACCCTTGTTTAAGAAAGAACGTTATCCTTTGTAAAATCCTATAGGAATTTTAATGAGAGACTTAAAAATGGAAACAAGAACTGCATAGTCCATCCGATTAATTCAGTATCCAAGAAGTATCTTAATGAAGTTAGAAAACAAGGTAACATAGTCCAGAAATACTAAAAGACTTTCAGTCCAGGCCTCCCTAGTCCAGGCCAGTACAGGTGGAATAAAAAGAGGAATAAGCTGTAAAAGTCATTAGTATGTGATTTTACGCCAAAATGCTCAATACTTACAGGTCTGCCCTTCAATATTCTAGGGAGGAGAAATCTTAAATCCTGATTTTTGTGTTTTGACTTCAGGGAACTCCTGTTTACAGAGCAGTGTCTGAGTCAGCCAGTTATTTAACTATCACAACAGAGACATCAGCTGTGACTCAGTAAAGCTGCTTCTCTACCTCTGCAACCCGAGAGTCCCTCTTGCTCTGGGGCTTTTCTCTGTCTGGCTGCTAAAGAAACAGCCTGGCCGAAAACGCTGCCCTGTGCGCCTTCCAGCCCATGCCCTCGCGGAGGGGGAGAGCAAAACTCATGTACACTTCTTTCCCAGAGATGCCTGCCTGAGCCCCCGGCTGCAGAGGCCAGCAGCGGTGCCAGCCTGGCACAGCCCGGGCACGGCCGGCTCCGAGCCCCTGCCCTGCCCTGCCAGCAGCTCCTGGCTTCCTCTGGACAGGCAGCAGCGTTACAGATGGATCCCGATCCATACACAGAAGCAGAGAGAACCTGAACTGTCACGGGCTTGGCCGGCAGCTCCCGGCTTTATCAGCGCTCCCTTCTCCCCGCGCTCAAACCCCAGCGCCTCGGCTGTGAGACCCCAGGGTGGGCAGGGTGGCATGCACAGCCGGGGATGGTGGGGAAGGGACAGGGAAAGGGAGATGGGTCTGAGGCCCTGAGCCGCTGGTGCCTCACTTCGGGTGCCTGGAGGAGCCTCCTCCTGCCTGAAGCACCCCCAGTGCTGAGGTGGGGTTTCACACTCACAGAAGAACAAATTTGGAAAAGTTGCATGCGGAAATGAGTTTCTGATGAGAACAGGCAAATAGGTCTGACCTGTGCTCTTGTGTCATGGGCTTCATGGGGCAGATGTGGAGAAGAGGCAGGGAGGAGGCTCCCAGTTTCTTCTTCCAGCAGTTTCCAAGAGGTCTAATGAAACCTTGGACAACTCAGAAGAAGCTGGGATAAGATTAAATAAGTACCTGTCCCATTGTTCACTAAAAAATGAGTTTTCAGAGTACTGTGTTGATAGGGCAGTGACACATCAATATTACAACCCCGTTTTCTGACGAGGCACATGAGACAATGTGATCTCTGGAGCTCACTGGCTTGCAATAGGCACTAACCTGAAGCTATGAAAACACATGACAAAACAATGCCTTAAGATATAAAATACAAGACCTTTATGAGAACAAAGTTTGTTTTCATAACAGTCACCATATGACACCATTAGACAGGCTGTGGGAAGGAGGCCTGACCCAAGAGTGCCGAATATTTATGACACATCTATTCAGCATTCAGATTCAAATGAACAACCTTCCGCTCTGCACCTCCTGTGCACTCATTTTTAGCACGTTTGTTCAGATTGTTTCCTCGCTGCCAAATTTTTACCGGGCAGGTCCAAATCTCATTATTTAGCAAAATATATTTACTTCTCTTTACTGCGACCAAAACCAAATCCTATATATTAGCAGTTTCCTCTCAACTCTTGTAACAAGGGGTGCATCTCAGCCTGTGAGACCCTCGGGTTTGACTTGGTTTGCAAGTACTGCAGTGGGTTGCAGCTCAGTTTTATCTAAATGTGCTGCTCTGAGGAAAGCAGAGCACTTTGTGCCCGACAGATTCATTGGAGCTTTTACTTCAAACACTTTTCAGGATAAACTCACAGCAAAGGGCTGAGTTATACAGCTGGAAACATGCTCACAGATAGAGTCTACAAACAAAAAATACCTCTGGAGCTAATCCCTTCTCTAGGGTGTTATCCAGGTCTCTGAGACAGCCCTTGGAGGGACCTGCAGAGGGTCTCATTCTTCCCCATGTCTGTTTTTGTGCCCTCCTTGCTCCAGTTACCCCCGGGGGTCGGCACACACAGAACAGCCCAAGAAAACTCATCCCCATTGTGACCCTGCTCTGCACAGGTATCTGAGACTGACAGGGTTTGGTGTGTCTGGGGCCTCCTCGGCTCAGTGGCTTCTCCCACCAAACCCGCCCTCCTGCCAGGGAAATTGACTGAATGGTGTTTTTTTGGATTTCTCCAAATCATATTCCTAATTTGAAGAGATAGTTTTGGACAAATCTACCAAAAAACGTGGGGATCTATGGGGCAGCTTTCCAAAAGGAACTGTTAGATGCTGGCTCCAAACCAGTCACGGGAGCTGAAAGCAAATTCATTGCACAGCTTGGGATAAGGTCTAGAGAGATTCTCTTACCATTTCCATGAGACCAAGAGGGACTGACTGTGCTGCAGTCAACAGAAACAGGGTAAAGCAAATAGATCTAAGAGTGAGGTCACAGCCAGCCTTTAAATCGTTAAATAGCAAACCATGCTGGCTTCATTATTTCATTTAATGACACATGAACTCTGGAGGTGTGGGAGTAGAAAATTAATACCTGAAAAGCCAAGACTCAAATGAAAACATTTTATCAGATAAAGATTCTTCTCCTTTCTTTAAAAAAGCTAAAAAAAGAAGAGGGAAATATCCAGAATAATTAGCCCAAATAACACCATTAATCCTGAGCAGAAAAAGACACTTGTTCTTCCTGGATTCCTGGGGTGGGATGAGAACATTTTATCCTATGCAGTGTAGTGATTTTCCTTGTTTACTTGTTGCACATTGTAACCCTCTTCCAACAAGCAGCAGCCATTGCCAGTCCTTCAGCAGAGCCCAACCCCAGTGTTCAGCTCATGTTCATCCCTGTTCCAGAGCCAAAATGCTGTAAATAATCTACCACTCAAACTCACTGTTATCTGGACTGCCAAAGCTAGCTGCTCTTGCTGCCTAGCATCCCCTTGCAAAGGAAACACACTATTTCTCCCAGCCTTGGGTCTCCTCTCACACACTGCTGGAAGCAGGATGGTTTTTCTGATGCCAGTGGAGCAGTAGGGATGTGAGCTTGGGGCACATGAGGAGACATTTATTGCTGTTGTGTTGTCTCTGTTGCCATAACTCCCCCAGCCCCTCAACCAAATACGCGCTCCAGCTGTACTGGGAGCTGCACAACACGCAATCCTTGCAGCACCCGGACTCAAAACAAGCCTGTTTGGTTTTCTCTCTGCTGAGGAACCACCTCAGCTGGTGCATCTCAGAAGCACCTGCAGTGCTGAGACAGAGCCTGGAGCCTCAGGGTCCAGGTCACCTGTGAAGGCCAGCACAGCATCAGCACTGGAATCGCTTCACTCGCCGCTGACCTCCTGCCACTGCTGTCTATTCATGGCGTCCTTCAGACCACGCTCCTTCCACTCTTTGGTGGCTGTGCCAGCCTGCCTGGGGTTGGGAAGCACAGCCTCAGTGTACTGCCAGGGATCCCAGCTCCAGATCTGTCCTTCACATCAGCAACAGCAGCAGGGAGGGAAGCAGCCCTGGCCTGGTGCTTCCCCCTGGGCACAGGTTGGGAGTCTGCTCTGCAGCATCCTCAGTGCTTTTCTTATCCACAGTAAGCACAGTGAAGACAAGCCTAAGCCAGGCTGCGGTCCCCATGGAAACAGGTCCAAAGAGCTCTGGATAACTATTAATCAAGGTCTACCAATGCCCCTTCTCTTCCAAAGGTCCTGAGGAAATGTCTCCCAATAGAAGCCCCAGGAGCAGATGGACATGCAGCAGGACACACCTGGGACAGTGGAGCTGGGGCTGCCATGGGGTTTCACCTGCTTTACCCACAAGAGAATGGAAAGGAGGAAACCTGTTTGAATCGTTAGCATGTTCCCACGCTTTCTAGCCCACAATGAAATTAGTTAGAGACATGAAGTCACACTTTGTGTCCTTGGCCTCGGTGCTTGAAGGCCAGCAGTGGCATTTGCAGGGATGGTATTTGGGATGACAAAGTGTTTGCAAGCAGGGGTGAATCATTTCCCTACGGACACCCTCACACTTGTATTCAGGAGAAGAAAATGTTCTGCCTTTGGCCTTGACAGTCTTTTAGCATCTCCCAAGTCCACCCGTCAGACACGTCAGTCACAGGGAGTGTGGTCCCTGCTCAGCTGCACCGGTGCTGATGCTCCCAGCACAGAACAAACACAAACCTCACTGCCAAACTGCCACCAGTCAGGAGTCCTGGGGCACGTGTGAGACATCCCGAGCGGAACAGTCAAGAAGGGCTTCTGGAAAGCTCAGACCCCTTTTTCTTTGGAGCAGACGACAGTCACTAAGGAACTGCACTGGCAGGAAACATGTGCCCCCTCCTTCATCCCTGCCTGATTCCTAGACTAAGTTTGCACTAGAGAGTGATGAAAAATGTATGGCCATATCAGAAAATAAGAAAAAAATTCATATAAACAGGATAATCTAAATTACTGTTCTCTATAATTTCAAAATATTTTTGTAATATAAAAAGGTTAATTTTTAATATTAATTTTTTGCATAAATTAGCTGAAGTTTCATTGTAAAAGCTGTTTTGAATCACACACCGGAAAATCATTTCAAAGCTTCTCTGAAACTCCTGTTTTAAATTTGTTTCAAAGAAGGGAGCCCTGCAAACTGTCACTTTCCTGTATCAGCTCCAGCTTCAACAGTCATCTTCTAACGAAAATATTTTGCCAGAAAGTTCCCAAACAGCATTTCTACAGCATCACATTGTTCCCAGATCTTAAAATAGGAGACTTGGGGTTATCAATCCCAAAATCTGCCTTGGTCATAAACTCTTTTTTTTCTTAAAGGGAAAGCAGAGTCATAAGCTCTTCCCTCCCATGCTGACACAGCCACAGTCAGCAGTGGGAATCCTTCTCCCCTCCCAGGAGTTTTGGCATTGGGCTTTGTTTCATGGGAATAAAGGGACTGGAGGAACATTTCCCTCCAGGATCCACCTGCTGCAGCCCAGCCCAGCCCAGCCAGATGGTCCCTGCCAGCCCCAGGGCAGCCACACACGCCACACCACAGCCATGCTGCTCCGGCCCAGGGTCACTGCAGCAGCCTGGCCACCGGCCTCACCAGCACGGTGCTGTGGGTGGCCACTTCCAGAGCCCCCAGACAAATGCTCTCCCCTTGGGAAACCTCCATCTTCCCAGCTGGTCCTGATGGCCACTTCGTGCCTGCTCTACAGGAGGTTCTCCAGGACAGGAACTGGTGGTGGCAGGGCCCAACACCAGTAGAGGCAGAACAGGAAGCCCTTGGCCATTTCCACCCACTAAAAACTGGTGTCTTGTCAGAGCTGAGCTTCCTCTCCAGGCGTTGTCTGTGCCTGGGAGCCCCGATTCCCCGAGCAGAGCACTCCTTGTATGGTCCATGCTGTGAGCCAGGGACCTATGGGATCCCTCTAACCTGCTCTTCTAAAAAATCAAAGTGGTAGATTTCCCTTCCCCATTGGCCTCTGTTCTTTCTCCCTTAATGTAAAGGGTGCCCAGAGGAGTAAAAAGATAAATTCCTTCTTCCCTCTGCCTCTTTCATGACAAGCTACAATCAGCTTTGCTCATGAGATGCCACACACCATATCCACAAGCTGCCACAGAAATAGGCCACTGGAGCAGATCTGTACCGTGCGTGGTTACACACCCTGGAGTGATGGGACAGGGAAGGTTTTGTGCTCAGACCCCCCCCAGCAGGCACAGGACAGTGGGTACAGGAGCAGGGACCAGCCGGGCAGCACTGAGGCACCATGTGCTCTTCCCAAGCCCTGCCACGGCAGCAGAACAGGGCACTGAATTGCCTGGAAATGCAGTGGGATCTCATTGTTAGCTCAGCCCAGCTCCTCTGTGGCTCTTGGCTCCTCATCATGAGCCAGAATGGTACAAGATGACAAAGTCACTGATCGCATTCCCCTCCCAGGAATTTCACAAGCTTTAAATGTCCAAAGCAAACAATACAAATAAGAGCAGCAATTATGTACTGCAAGTTTCCTTTTCTGTCTTGCATGAAACAAAAGCCTTTTTTCTTTCCATCTGTGTTGGAAGACTTGGGATGTCTGGGCTGCAGTGGAGTGAACTGCATCCCTCCACCCACAGCCCGGCCGTGGCACTGACCGATGTGACCACGGCGTCGCAGGGCCCGCGAGCCAGCGCTGGGGGGCTGCACAAAGAACGGGACTGCGACTTGATCCAAAAAAACCTCCTCCCCAAGTCTTCCCAGATACAAGACTGTCTTCACTGAGTCATTACACATTCTTTAATCACGACAAATGAAGATCAGCCAATTTTAAAGAGTTACACGTTCCCTCGCTGGAGTTCAGAAGTGACTGCCCAGCAGACACACACAGATCCTGTATCTCTCCTCCAGGCAAACTCAAACAGGACCTGCTTGCCCTCTGACAAGTGACTCTGTTTTGCACAGTGTCCAGGTAAAGTCTGAATTAGAGGCATTTTTACAAAGAAAAGAAAAGAAAAGGCCCATCATCATGTTCTGTGCTACAGATGGAAACCTGAGTGGTTTTGTGAGCACAAGATCAGGGTCAGAACAGGTCTATCTTAGTTTTCTATTTGTAGCCAAAAGCTTTACAAAATAACTCTGTGCCAGCAATTCCCACAAACTTCTTTGCATGGAAAGGGCAGTGACCTCCTGGCCAGCTAAAAAATGAAAATATCCAGGGTCCTTCTGACCTCTTTCCTTTCTTGCAGAAGAAGAAAGGCTGGGAGAGGAGATGGAACCCACAGTGACTGGGTGCAATCAGGATGCCCTGTTACCCTCCTTCCAAATGACTCCTGAATTCAGCCAGGCTCCAGCTTTTCACAGCAGCTTCAGCACAAAGCAAAATACAGGAGCTAATCCTCCGAGGCAGCAGCTGAAATAACTGGAGGTCAGACAGCCAGATCCTGCAGGCTATGTTTGAGTCTTTCAGAGGATTACAAAGTTTTTCACAGAAAGAAAAGGTTATGTTTGAGCTCCTGTCTTTGCCCAGAATTCAGGTGTCCTGGTCCCTCCTCACCATCCTTTTCTCTGCCCTGGAGGGAGCCACAGTCAAGTCCACGTGCCAAGAAACAACAAATTACTTAGATACTTATTTCCTAGTTGGACTACTAGATATGGGCTGTTAGACATTCGCATAGGAATTAGGGCCATTAGAACCTTTCAAAACTGGACTTAAAATTTGTTTTATCCTTACTGAACCAGAAAGCCTCTGGCATCATCATGAGAACAAATCACACAGAGGCCGGCTATTTTCCACATCCCTGCCTTATCCCTTGGGCATTAACAATTTTGAAAATTCATGGGAAAACACACACATGAGACTGCTTTGGGCAAAAATCCCTGGACTTACAGATAATACAGTGGTGAATGATGATCTCAACATAAAATTAATGACTTGAGAGTATTTTTTACTTTTCCTGCCATAATGATGAATTTGTAGAACTAATAAAGACAGTGGATAAATGGTTAATGTTCTCCTGCAGACGGTCATGGTTTATTACTATTATTACTATATTATTATCATAATGATCCAGAGACTGGCAGGGAGAACCTGATTAGCAGCGCAGAATGTCTTGGAGGTGAATGCCACTTTTAGTTCGTCCAGAACTGTCCCTTCCTTAGAGTTCTCTAACAGTAACTGCTGCACAAGAGCCTCTCCAAAAATTAACCCCCATCATTTGCCTGTGTTTCCTCAGGGAAACAAAAATAGGAATTTCTGCAGACAACTTCCTTTCTGAGCAGGCACAGGCCCACAGGCTCTTGCCAGGGCACACTGGCAAAGTGTGGTGGTGCTTTTCAATTCTATACAACTGGAAGGAAGAGCCTTGTCTGACATGTCAGGATTTTAAATGGGAAACAGAACTAATATGTTTCATAGCAGCAAAGTTTCCTGAACTTGACGTCTAGCTGAGCAGCCTTCCTGAGCACAGCTCAGTTGTCTTCCCAAAATACAACGTGTACTGAGCACTCTCTGCTGTGTCTGAACAGCTTTACTGCTCTACTTTTCTCTTCAGAAACATGCATATTCTATGGTTGTTTTGCTTTAAATAGTCTGGTCCGGCCTGGCAGGAATGAAAGGCAGACACAGAGGAACAGGCCAGTTCTCCGCTCATCTTTTTGCTGTGCATAATTATGGATGTGGTCCAATCTCCCTCTGAGCAAGTGGGAATCTTTCAGGTTAGGAAAAAACAGGGCCAAGATCTGAGTTTCACACCTGAGGGAACTGATGCACAGAGAAACTTTTTTTTTAATCAAGCCTTGATCTTGAGTCTCTTAGATCAATGCCCAGGCTGACAGCATCTCCTTCCCTGATTTGCCTTGTTCCTCCACCAGCTTTGCTTTCTCAACTTTGAGCAAAGTGAAAGACTAACTCAGCCAAAAGAGATGCATTGAGAAGCCTCTGTATTCCCAAGCCGGGCAGACAGGAGTGGTTTGCATTGCTGCTGACAGCCAGAGGAGCACAAGGGAGCTGAGCTGCCAGCAGCCGAAAGCAGCAGGGCCCTGGCAGAGCCACGAGCTGCCAGCAACGGCACGGACCTGATCTGAACTCAAACCAACACAGGAAACACGTCCAAGTATAGGCTCCTTGACGCTGCAGCCTTAAATCCTCCTGCTCCAGTAGCATCCCAGTAAAGCCCCAAGGAGTCTGACTCCTCTCTGCTGAGATGTGCTGCCTGTGCCCCGCTGGCTGCCCACAGCAGCAGATGGACTTGCACTGCACGACCGACCCGATGACAGAGGATGTGCTGGCTGTATTGTCCCCAGGACACCGTTTGTTACACAAAGCAAGAAATAAAATTCAAAACAAAATAAAACAAAGCTGATTTTTATTACTCCAGAGATTTTAATTTGGTGGGACTGCCTCCTACTACTTACCATAAAACATTACACTAAAATCAAATTATATTACAAGAGCACGTTACAGAGTAAGAGCATGAGATTAAAAGCCAGCTGTAATTTTAGCAGACTTGCCTGTAACACCCGTGCTCCTCGGACTCTGGATGAGGATGATGCACGTTTTACAGACACGCTTTTATTGACTATAATTTATAGCCTAAAGCATTATTGTCTTTGTATGAAAAGAACAATTCTGGTTTCCAGTCAGCAAACAGCTCTCCAGAAGGCCCCCAAGTCCTCCAGAGAGAGGCAAAGGCAACAAAATGTTTAAGGCCGAATAAAGAATTTACTGCTGGACCAACAGAGACTATATATAACCTCTTTTGCCAGTGACCTTCCTTGAACAACATAAACCAGAGGTTCCAGCCTGACAACAAGATACAGCAATCTGGCAATCTGCTGCTTGAGAGTGCAGTGTCTGGAGGGACAGCAAACCCACTTTTCCTGTAAAAAGGGATGTGTTCTCTGCAAAACACCAGCCCTGAGCTGCCCTGCAGGGCAGCAGCCCTGTGGGCAGCCACATTCACTGCCCTTACCCAGCTGAAACAGCCCCTGGCACAGCAGCAGTGCTGCTCCCCTCCCCTTCCTCCCCCTTTCCCCAGGACATCCCTCAGCCCCACCGGGAGCTCCCTATCCACACTATTCCCACAAGAGCCTTGGGGGACGAAGTGGAGGCCAATCTCTTACGCATGCCATGATCCTGGGGTGACAGAACAGCCCTAAGGGGATCCTCACCGTGGTTCTAAGTGATGACATTGATCAGCAGCACTGAAAGAAAACTGAATTTTGGAGAACAAAACCCAGCCTTCTCTGCTCCCCAGTAAAAATGGATTTGTCTCACATCAGTTATCCAGCACTAATAAGCCATCTGAGCTCTAACTAATAAAGAGGTGAAAAACGTTCATTTCAAACATGCCGGTTTCCCAAAAATGTACCCAATTTATGCACATTTAATTACTGCAGTTGCAGAATAAAATAGCCTTTGCCTGTATGTTCCCAGTAATTGCACATGGTCATTAGCATAGTCTATGCATTAAAGAACATCTTAATATTTAGTGGTAAAAATAGCATCAGCTCTGTAGATGGCATAAATGAATGGCTATAAAGCTCTCGCAGTTTACTTCCAGTAAGGTTTGCTCTGTAATTTTTAACCAATCAACATATTTTCAGCTGACAAATGTGAGCCGATATGGATCACGTTGCCTTGTGAGGCTGAAAATAGAATTTGCAAATATGTTTCAGGGTGCGGAGGTGGTTCATGCAAGTGAAGCAAAAGACGAGGAGAGAAAAGATGGACACGTTTTGGTTCCTGAGGCTGGATTTGAGTCTCTCTCATCTGTCTGTGCTCATTAATCAGTCCAGAAAGGAAACACTGATCCTATTCACAGAGTGCACGACTTGTGCTCGGAGCAGAGAGCGCCGCTGGGAGTGACAGTGCTTCCCATTCCTACAGCAGGAGCAGCACCACAGTGTCCGGCCGTGTCACAGCTTCAGGTAAACGAGTGGGCACTGCTGCTCAGGCTCCTATTGCTAATGGAGCCCACGGGACTTTCCAAGTTGCACTGACCTTTTTTTTTTTAAATAAAAATCTGGAGACTTGTAGGGTGAAATAGAAAAAGATTCGACAGAAAATGCTTTTTCCTTTCCACTCATATTCTGCACATATGAAAAAGGCAGAGAAGGGCATTGCTTAGGTTCCACACACACACACAAAAACCAGGCTTAGCCAGACTCTCTGCAGTCTGGGTCAGCACAGTCCTTCCCCCAGTCTGCCCTGGGGCACTGGGTGTGGAGAGCCAGAGGCTGGGATGTCTGTGTGCATGAAGAGGGTGAGGATGGAGAGCCCAAATGCAGCCCCCCCCAGTACACAGCTCAGCTGAACCCCACGTGCTCAGAAAATCCGGTGTTTAAGGCACCCATATCTCAAACCTGCTGCTCTTAAAACTTAAGATCCAAAGTAGCCTTAACATTCACCCAAACCACACAGAAACCAGCAGTTTGATTGGGTTTTAGCTGGAAGAGAGTTTTATGTTGTAAAAAAAATCTCTACTACTGCTTAATATTTTGTCATACTTCAACTTTTTGTTTCTTGTAAAGAAAAAGATACACTTCATTGACTTGCTCATCCATTTCAGAAAGAACAATATTTGAGAGCACTGAAAAATGTTCAGGAGCAACTTATATGAAGAGCTGTAACAGCTGGAGTGGAACCATTACTTGTCCAAAACTAAAATTTGCTACAACTGTATGATTTTATGTCTGGCAAAATATAGTAAAATCATCGCATAATAAATTACTTACAACTGACCTATTTTTATTTAGAGCAAGCAGAGAAAAAATATCTGCAAATGAGCTGGAGGAGGAGGAGGGGCTCAGAGAGTGTCTACGGGAGCTACAGGAGCTGAGCCCATTGAAGAAGAGATACAAGGAAAAGTCAGTCAGTGTCTCAGGGATGGAGACAGCCTCCACTCTCCGAAGAAAGAGGACAGGTAAGGATCCAACTGCACAGCGTGTGCAAGAAAAGCACCTAACTGAGTCAAATTTGCATGGCTGTCTTCCCCAGAGCTTTGATCTGGTAAAATTTCAGTGGATGGCTCCCAGCAGCTGGTTCATGGAGCCCTAAGGGAAAAGGCAATTTCAGCGGGCTGCAAGACCTTGCACAAAGAACCCCTGGAAGGGCCTGGCCCCTTGGCAGGAAACAGGATGAAGAAGGCAGGGAGCTGTTGCTGAGGCCAACACAGCTCAATGCCTTGTGTCAGTCTCCAGGCTGGCCAGGGGAGAGCTGGAGAGCACCCGGGGCACCCACCCTGGGAGCTGCTCCTGCCCAGCCTGGGAGCTGCTCCTGTGCCAAAACTGGGAGTATGCAGAGGTCTCAGCTTTGAAGAAAGCATGACCAAGAGGGCAGACAGCTTGCACTGAAGCCCTCAGTCCATTTGTACGCAGCTACTGCAGAGCAATGTGTTTATTTTCCTATTGTTTGATAGATTATTTCCTTGTTATAAAGTACCCACCTAATTTACCACTGAAGTTATGCAGAGGTAAGTGAGCCACAGTAGGTTCTGGAGTTGTCTGCTGGCGACATCCATGCATGTTTCTAAGTTTTATGACCTCAGCCAACACGTACTGTTCTGTGCCCAAAGGACACTGACACCGTGAATCACATTCTCAAAGAAAGCAGCAATTTTCTGCCTTTCTTCTATTACTCAAACTAATGTAGACACTAAATTAACTTCTGTCAAGTACCTTAAAATATCTGTTACATACCAGCACCCACCGCTGCCTTTTAGCTTGGCTTTTCTCGAAAATCAAAGCTGTAATCCTAATTCCAATAAAGCTGAGGCAGAATACCCAGTTCAAAGGCTGGTGACATCCTTTGTACTTAGTCTGCCAATGCGATAGGAACAGATACAATAAGAGAGGAGCAGAAGAAACATTTTCTGATGGGAAATGCCCTTTTTCAAATACTGAAATTCTCCAAGTTAAATTTTATCCAAACACTGTCCATTGAAAAAAAACTCCCATCTGTTTTATGGTTGCAGCTGGTTCCTCCCATGCCCTCAATTCTATTTATGAATGCTTTTTAGAAAACTCTTTTCCCATTAAAGCAGTGCGGCGTTGAATTTTTTTCTGAGTGACAATGGCAATGCATAAAGGGGGAAGGAGGGAGAGCAGGGACAGGCATTTCCATTTCCACACTGCCCGGTGCTCCTGTGCACGAGGGCTGCTCGGGGGCCGGGTGGCAGAGCAAGCAATGAACTTGCACAACAAAAGCAGGGGCACGAGGCAAGCTGCTGGAGCTGCCATAAGATGACACCGGGTGTCACACAAGTGCTGTATCAAACAGACAGGGAGAGGAAATAACAAGAGACACTTCACAGCTGTCCGGACTGAGCTTTGCAGGCGCAGCCGTTTGAGCATTGCAGGGGCAGAAACTTCTCCTCAGGTCTCGTACAGAGCACGTACCCTTCTATTAATGGCAAACCCACACCAGAATTAGACATATTCTTCTCTGGAGCTTCTTTCTGCTCCTGTGTATTTATAGCCTCTTTCAATCCAGATAACGTGGCTGACAAAGCAGGATTGATTTGATTAGCATGTAAATAAAGCCTCATTGCTGCTCCTAGCTTGTCTGTCATGGTTATGTTTTGATGGGATTTCTGTCTGCCTTTTCTATTTACATCTGCTTCTTAGAATCTTAGAACCATTTAGGGTGGAAAAGACCTCTAAGATCATCAAGCCCAATTATTAACCCAGCACTGTCAAGGCCACCACTAACCCATGTCCCCAAGTGCCACATCTACACAGCTTTCAAATGCCTCCGGAGACGGGGACTCCACCACTGGAGCCCTGGGCAGCCTCCTTTGCGGAGTTCCTGAACCTGTGTTTTGGGAAGGGTTCGGGTCTCTGGGAACAAAGGTCCTACCCTGAGCATTTGGCACTTGCTCCTGACCCAGCTGCAGGAGCAGGATCCCATCAACGCCATCCTGCAACTCTTTCCTCGCCAGGGAGGAGTGAATAGTGAATACCAATATCTCATTTTTCAAGCAGAACAGTTCTGAACAGCTTAAGGGGGAAAGAAAGAATTCAAGCACGTTCCACTGAATGCTGGGAACAGAGCAAAAGGAGCCTCAGATGGAGAGGTTTCAGATTGCATGGTTCAAGTAATGTTAAATACGTGCTCCCCAGAATTAAACAAACAAATCCTCGTCCCAAATAAATTCTACCACATCCCTGTCACTTCCAGAGCTGGGGCTGTTTCGAGTCACTATAGCGAGGAAGGATAAATCTGCAAAATATTCTAACAGTAAGAGCTCCAGGACTGAATCCTGACAGTGAAAGATGGTTCACAATAACCTGTTCACAGGAGACAGAATCCCAGTAAATGGAAGTGGCAGAAATCTACAATACAAAGCAGCAGACTGTGAGCTAAAACTGATTATCAGATAAACTGCTATTACCAATACAGGACTTAAAAATAAACACAGAAACTGTCTTGCAAAACTATCAGAAGAGTTGCTAAGCAAAGGATGGGGTCTGTCTGTGTGGGCATGGATGTGCACACTGACACGTGTGCGAGAGCCTGTGTGCGGACAGGCCACATGTGCCAGAGCATGCGTGAGCATCTCTGTGTTTACGGAGTAGAGATTTCTGGCTTTTCCCGGGGTAACCATATCCCCAGGGGCCTGCCAGGGATGCTCACACACCTCTGAGGGACCCCAGGCCAGCCCCAGGTGTCACACCGTGTCCCCAGGAGGAGGGAGAGCACTGCCCTGCTTTTCCCAGAGAGGATGGAGGAAACTCAAGGGCAGTTGTTCTCCCTTCCTCTGCTCAGGGCAGACCAGATTTCTGCCATGCCCCAACACTTTGCTTTTTGAGATGAAAATATCTCTGCTCCACATCCAAAAAGCCCAGGGAACCCGGATGGTTTGAGGCTGGATCTGCTGCCTGGATCTGGCGCACAGGAGCTCGGCCCCAGCAGGGTGGCCCTGCTGGGCTCCCTTCAGATTGGAAGGTTTGGGTTTATTGACATTGAGATTTTGATCTTGTAATAGTCCTGGAGCACTGCAAGTACACTCGTGCCAGCCAAGAATAATGAGAGTGGTGCCTGTTTCCTAAGTGGTGCTCTGTCTCCCAGGCCCAGATGCCACGCTCCAAGGATGGGCTCCCTGGAATCAGATGTGCAGCCAGCCACTAGAGCAGCGGGGCAGATTAGGAAAAACAGAACTTCTGATTCAAACTGAAAGGAGGAAGCCACGTTTTGGAGGTTTACCCAGAACAGCATTGCAGAGAGGTTTTGTTAAAGCAATGCCACAACAGTTTGTTTCCCAGTGCTGGAGCAGCCAAGGGAATAAACACACTGAACCTTCACACTGCTCGCTCTGGAAACACAGGGTAAAGGGTTCGCCTGATGTGAGGAAGAAAAAGAAGCGCAAGAAATAAGTTTAACCAGTGTCTCTCTAAAAGAAATCCAACAAAGCTGTGCTTTCTGATGGGATATTACTCTTCATGTAAAAACGACTCCTTTACAATCCCTAAGGAAGCCCAGGGGAGTAACCATGCTGATGGCGGGGAGCAGGGACGAAGGAGCCAGCCCAGATCTTCCGTGCCTGCACTTGCTTAATAACCTCCCACATAATGTTGGGGGGGATGTTTATTATTATTAGCCCAGCAAAGAAACCACCTCAGAAGTGCTCACTCACTTTCGTGCCCGCTCTGGAAATCAATGGGATGCTAATTTGTGACCAGAGGCAGAGCGTTCCCAGTGGGACTGCTCCCTGTCCAGGTGCAGGATCCAGGAGCTGTGCCTTGGCTCCTGCAGAGGGGTTAGTGCTCCAGCCATGGCAGGATTCAGCACGGAGGCTCTGCAGCACAAGCCATTAGAAACTCTGCATGTTGACAAATTTTATTATGAGATAAATCACAATATATCCGATTAATCTCCCTGTTTGTGGCAGCAGGGTTAGACTGCAGGCTGACAGCCTGCATGCTTGGATTATATTATCCAAAGGAAGCACCAGCCAAAGACTGCCTAATGTCATTTTCCCTCATTAGCAGGTTATTAGTGATTGCACTCTCAGTGCTGCGCTGCATCCCGACGCTCAGCAGTATTTCAGGGATGGCATTTTCCACTCTCATTTAGAGGAAAAGGGAAGCAGTAAAGTTCATCATCATGAATGTCTGGGCAGGGAAGTGCGCTTCCCCGTCTTGTTCACGTGGTCCCTGAATCAAGGTTTCATGGCCATCATTATCAACAGGAATGTCCCTGGGTTGGGGTGAGGTGAGGGAGCGAACCCACCACATCCCTGTCATGGGAACAGCCCCGACAGCGCACTGGGCACTCCTGCTGTGCCCAGGGTGAGCCCTGCGAGCCCACACCTCTGCTGCTCACACAGGCCTGTGCCCGGCTGTGCCCAGCTGTGTCCAGCTGTGCCCGGCTGTGCCTCACCCCACTCCGCCCGGCACAGCCCTGGCACAGCAGCGGGAGCGCGGCTGCAGCCAGGCCTGGCAGAGCCGTGTGGGCAGGAGCCACAATTGCCAGCCGCAGGAAATCCAGGTTATTATAGGTTCGGATAATAAAATCTTTCTGCCTTGGAGAGGAAAAAAGCTCCCAATCTTGAAATTTCCTATGGAATGAAGTTCAAGGAAAAGTTGACTCACTGAAATGCTGTGCTTTAACCAGATTGACATGCATAATATAAATATTAACTATAATAAGGAAATTACAGTTAAATACAATATCCGTATCTAACATGAAATTAAACAAAACAAGACCATCAGTTCATTTGGGCTATTCCAGCGGGGAATTCAGACTAAATTAACACAGCCCACAAAGCATCTTAATTTGAAGATGTGACTGAAATGCTGGCAGATTTCTGAACAAAACTAAAGTTTTTAGCTAAGTTATGTGGCTTCAACAGTAAAACCCATTTTCCTGGGGCACAGTCCTGCCCTAACAAAACCCTGAACAAAGTCTGAGCATCTCCAAAACCCAGGACTGTTCCCACTTGGTGGGACCACAATCTCTGCTCCCATTTTGCTCTCCCACAGCCTCCTGCTTACTTGAAAACATGGAGCAAACACCATCTTTAAGCAGACATTATCCATTTTCTGTTCAGAATCATTTCTGCTCTGTTCTCAAGGGACGGGCACCTCTAATCACTTTGGTGTTTTGAATCCCTCCTTCTACAAGCGAGCTCCTCCCTCAGCAGCCATCTGCCAGGGCGGCTGTAATCAGACATCGCGGGACACGAACCAGGACAGCCATCCTTGGGGCAGGCACGCCTCTGCCTCGCTTATAACATATTAGCTATTTTTATCCATTACAGAGAGCTAAAAAAAAATTTTCTTTTTTTTATCAGAAGTACTTCAGGGAAAAAGAGACTGCTCTGAAACCTTCAGTAATTTCTGAGCAGCTCGTCCCCCACACACGCTCGGTACCCCCAGCCCCTTCCTCCTGCCCCCCCCCCACCATTCTTAGCAGGGACCCGACGGGAAGGGCCGGGGGCTTCTGGCTGCCTGTTCCCCTCCGGGCTTGCTCCAGCCACCGCACCACCAGTGTGCCCCAGGGCTGCTTGCCATTTTTGGCAGTCAGGCCCAGAAATATGCAGGAGACATAAATAATTCCTTTTTCGCATTCGGTCAAGAGGACGGAGCGCTGGCTCCGGCAGCGAAGGGGCTGGGCAGGCAGGGCACCACGGGCACACCAAATGCAGCAGGGCTCTCTGAGCCCTCGACTGTCCACCCTTTCTCGGATGAAGGAGAGGAGATGAGCCCAGAGATCTGACGGCAGCCCTGGGAGAGAACGTGTTTTTAGCAGGAGATAGTGCTGGGCAGGCCAGCAGAGGCTGATCCAAAGCTCCAAACTGCAGAGGGTCCCTGCCCTGGAGCGCTCCCAGCCCAGGACTGGGGTAGCGGGGCTCTTTGGGCTGCCCTGTGAGGCAGGACCTTGCTGTAGCTCAGGCACAGGAGGTTTTCGGTGGAGATAGGAGCCGCCGGCCATCCTGCCCATCTCCCATGAAAGGGGTTCTGTGCTGGAAAAGTGCTCTGGAGAGTGAATTCCTCTTGCCTCGACCCAACACGTGTTGTGTACCTGGATACTGCCATCCACCTGGGGCTTGGCTTCTCCACAGCTGCTGCCTACCAAGAGGCTGAAGGTCACAGGCAGAGAGGGACTCACGTGTTGGGGAAACAACCATTCCCCTTACATGTTACAGCACGGCTGAGTCTCACTGTGACATTAGAAAGTGCAGGAAGAAGACCCCATCTCCCACAGCTCTCATCCAGAGCATCCTGACTCAGCAGCACAGCACCAAGACAAGGTGGTAATGAGGTGCTGGCACCTCATTTCATAACTCCTAACGGTGCTCGGGCAACAGGCAGAACAATTATTGCCCAACATCTGGCTCTGCCTTCCTTCAGCACGTCTCAGCCCTGCTGACTTGGCTCTGACCACCACCTACACACCCTTGTCCAACAGTGGGAACCCCAAACCAATTCAAGCTCTGAAAAGCTCCTGTCGTCTCTCTGGTGTTAATATCCACAGTGACATCTCTGCTCCTGCCAGCTAGACCAGCTTGGTGTGAGAGCAGCTGCTCACGTACACAGAAAGCAACACTGACTGACAGAGGTCTGATTCTTAACTCAGGACCTGTCACATCCAAGCTGCACAGAGGAATCACAAAAAGAGGAAAAAAGGCAGGAGATGTGTTTTCAGAACAGGATGGCTGCTCTCATCACCAGGGGACACAGCCCCACTTGGCACAGCAGGGCACCAGCAGGAGAAAGCAGGTGGTGTGAATAAGGAAGTGGTCCAGGGCTGGTCCTTGGGCAGTTAAGGACCATGCTTAAATTTGATCAGGTCTTCCCTCTCTGCTCACTGTTCACTCACTTTTCTAGACTCCTGCAAATGGGGTCACCTCACCAGCTCTGCAGTTCCTCCCCACCCCATTTCAGATCCACCAGCCCTGCTCCTGTCCAGACTGTGACCAGCTGTCCAAGCCAACAAGCACCTCCTACAGCAGAGGAAAAGGATGGAAGTACTCAAAGCCCATTGCAATTTCCTTCCAAATTAAACAGATCTCTGTGACAAGCCAGATGTCTCCGTGCCCCACATCTGCTCCCCTTTGCCTGCATAGCAAAACCAAGCACAGGGCACTCCAGTAGTGGTGAGGGGAACTGCAGGCCAGGCAGACCTGCTGATCTACGGGCAGGGATGGGGAAACTGTTTATGACACAGGGCACTCTGCCTCGCCAGCTGGGAGGACAGGGGACCTGGAAGCTCTGGCTCCCGTCCCCACTGCTGGGGTCCCTCGGCCCAGAGAGTCTGTGATCATCATTACAGGAGCCTGCAGTGGCATCAGACCTGGGCTCGCAGTGGCAAAGTCCCAACCTGAATATCTGAACGGGGTCTCTGAAACCGGCCTGTGACAAGTCTCATGTGCAGGAATAACCTCCCCCTTGAAACGCCCCGTGACTTCATAAGCTGCCAAAGAGCCTGTCCAGCACTGAGACAGCTGCTTCACGCCAGTATTTACTGCAGCTCTCCAAATGCAAGAAGAAAAAAACCAACCCTGAAATATTTCCCTGGTGCCCTGAAAACAAAACACTCCAGAGTTTTGGCACCACAGGCTGATCCTTAGTAGGTGGAGATTTGCATTGACTCCAGCTGAGCTCTGCTCTTTGACATCAGCACAAGAACTCGCCTGCGTCTGCAAATACCCTGCTTATGCAATGCCACTAAGTACATTCCCTTGCTGCTCCTCCACCAGCTCATAAATCCAGCCCGCTCCGGCCCCGCACACCCCGGGCCTGCGGCTGCTCCACGGGAACAGGGATGTGCCGGGAAAACAGCGCTGGCCTTGTTTGGTCCCTCGGCACTGGGCTGTGACAGGTGGGAATCCTGAAAGAGCTGCTCCTCTGCCTGAGCTCCCCTGAACCCCCCACCAAGGGCCCTTCAAGCTGCAAATAGGGAAAAATCTCACGCTTATTCACTGTGGATGAAAAAATATTTGCTGAAGGGCCCAGTTTAATGAATAATGAGGGAATAAAAGGGCTGCAGCAGCCCCAGCAAATCTGTTTCATGCTCAGTGCTTCCTTTTTCCATTGTAATCTGCTGGCACTGGGTGCCCGTGGCACTGACAAATGGCTCTGGCAGCGCACGTGTGACACCAGTGCTGCCGTGCAGCCACCGGGGAAGCTCGCAGGGCAGGGATGCTCACAGCCCCCCTCCAAATCCACCGCCACACAGGCTGGGGTTCCCCCTCCGTGGGTCCAGCCCAGCCTCTCTCCGAAGGCAGACACGACGCCTGCATCCCCAGCCCTTGCAAGCTTCTCCGAAAGCTGAACCTGGCAGATCACCACCGCCAAAATAAAGTCCACTAATGGCCCTGCAGGCTTTGCAGGCTCCAAATGAATGGGGTGTCTGGATTTTCTTTCTTGTGCTTTTAAAGTGTCCCCAGTCGCAGCTTGCAGCTCCAGCAGTGGGAATGAGCTGCCATGGAAACCTCCAAATGCCCTTTTCTGACAGCGGCTGCCTAACACACAGCTGAAGAGCATTCCCTCCCCAAGACACACAACTAGGAAATTACCCCTGCTATCGCTTGTGGGATCTTCTGAGTGCCTGCAACCTTAAGATAAACGGTTTGGAAACCTGTGGAGCAAATTCACTGCAAATTAGGTTGGGCACAAAAGGCTCACAAGCCAGAAATTCAAAGAAATCCAGATATACACCACTATATTTCAGTCTTGTCCTGGGCTAATGAGCTTCCTTCAATGACATTTGCTGCCACAAAGGCATTTCCTGGTGCTATGAGATTCCAAGGGAATAAAAGAAGTATTTCCATTTCTTGCAGGTAGACCGTGATTCAAATCACCTCTCACCCACATCTCCCTTTGATCAGGCCATCGCAGAGCACTGTCAATAAGCCACGAGTCCTCGGCTGAATGAGGCCGATGGGCAAGCAGAGGCATGAGAGTGTGCTGAGAAAGCGCTGAGCTGCAGCACAGCAGTGGGAGGCAGGAGCACGCAGAGCCTAAAGCTTCTCTGGTGCTGCTGACAGAGCGGGCTTCAAAGAGCCTGGTGAGCATCGTGAAACACGAGTGCAACAGAAACCCCACATGTGCCCAGACTCGCCAAAAATTTACCTGTTATTGATGCAGCTTGAAATCTACTGGTCCAGAGATGTTATTTAAGAAAAATCAGCAGATACTTAAACTACCTGAGGTCCCGTGCAGAACCACCATCAGTGCACATCTCTTGGTACCCAGAAGCCTTTCAGAGTCTGGCCCAGGGTCAGGGACTCGGGCTGGCAGGAGGCTGCTGACACCAGAGGTGCGCTCCTGGCTCCTCAGCTCCTGGAGTGGACACACAACAGCTCCCTCGAGATGTGGGACAGGGATTCAGAAAGGCAAACACCCAAACTTTCCCTTGTGTCCTGGAAGAGCCTCCTGACATGAGTCTCTGCTGGCAGAGCCGTGCTCTCATACCAACCACCCCAACCTGTACACTGAATTTCCCAGCATATTTACTGCTTAAGAAGTTTTGCAGGGGCCTGAAGCAAGGACAGCCAATAAGATCTGTGTGAGTTTAGCAAAGCAGCCACCAAGGGAAATACTGACAGACTGATACGCAACCAAACACAACAGGAGTTATCGGACAATTTAAAGATTAATGATCAGTGGCAGCCCCTGTGAACAAGGCCACCAGAGCTGTCGGAGTCTTCCAGAGGACAGCGTGCCACATCCAGCTCAGACAGCAAAAACAGGGGCAGAGGTGGGGCGGAAGTACCGGCTACAAAAGTACTGCACCAGATGTTCATCACACTGCTTGGCTTCGGGTTTCTCCTGCTTAGTATTCAGGTCACTTGACTTGCTTTGATGAGAGGAGGGAGGATTTCACGAACCAGCTAGAAATTATTTCAACCAAACAATGCATGAGTGTTGCCAGAGCACATTGCAGGCAAAGCTGAGAGGGCTGGAAGGGAGAGGAGAGGGTCACTATTCCTTTGTTTGAGCACAGGATATCACTCTGGATCTTAGCATTTAACTACATGGTCAGTGACACCCTCAGCCTTCTCCATTTACCTTCATCCCATCATTCCAAGAGGGCTCCAGTCCGGTGTTCAAACACCACTTCACTCCTGCCCATCACAAGGAAGGGTCCTGCAGCAGCAACGCAGCAGCCTGGGGTACGCCCCTGCCATCCATTCCTTTGTTCACTTGTTGTGCCTGGCTAATCTGTCTTTAATCACTTTAAATTATCTGGCATTCAAGGGAGATGCCATTTATAGGCTCTAATTGCCAAGCTCCTACCAGTTCTTGTTGCTGCAAAGCTCATGTGCTGTCAGTCAGAGATGGTCCCCTGTTGCAAGATAACAACATGAAATTTCACTACACAGAAGGAGAGACCTTGTACAGGAGTGGCATCTAATTACCAGGAAAAATCCAGAAGTTGCTAATACCTTTATCAAAAGATACGTTGGACATACAGAATAAGCAAGGCTTAGGGCCCAGGTTTGTCCCAGTGCTCCCTGGCACTGCATTTCATTACCACGAGTGTGCGAGTCCTGGAAACCCACTCAGCGACGAGGATTTATTCCCCATCCTATTCCCCCTCCTGTACCAAGGTCCCCTCAGTTGGCAAGCTCTGCCATGGCCAAAGGTCCTGGGACTCTCTGGTCCCCAGGGAGGGCTGCACAACTGCGCCCGTGCTCAGCTCCCCTCCCCAGCACAAACTCAACTCTGCCTGCAAGGCTTCCTACAGCCTCTCTGGGAATGTTCCAGATGCTCCTTTAACTTCTTTTTTTGAAGCCTACAGCTTTTTATTAGAATTTGCTCTAATCTTATTTTAATTCCTTTTGCAAAGTCTCTTGCTGCCTTAGATCTACTTTAATTCCTTTTGCAAGATCTCCACCTCTTGTTTTATGTCTCCATTTAGAGTCTTTTGGCCTAAGGTCTTGGGCTCTGTGCACGGCTCGGGTATTTGCTCCATCAGATTCAGCAGCAATTCCAGCTCACAGCTTGTTCCTTTGAAAGCAGCTCCTGCTTCTGATAGCCAGACTTATCCCTGTTTGATCTGGATCAAAGTTTGGGGCCCCACTAAGATGACCCAATTAATAGAAAAAACTGACAAAACACTTAGGCATTTCTCGGATGAAATCCGACTTATTTATGCAGATTGAACAGCCCTGGTTCCCTGGAAAGAAACAGGAGTGAAGTTTCCTTTCTCACAGCTCCAGGCATGCATCAAACAAGAGTTAGTCTCCCTTCTTGCTCCTTTTCAACTTTTCTGGGATAACCCCCCAGGACGCCCCTCCCGATTTATTCCCCTCCCTGTCTCTGTTTCTCCATTCTTTATTCTCCTCTTGCCTAGATTGATGAAAATTCATCAAACAGCTGCCTGGAGGTCTTTTCCTCAAGCTGTACCAGTGAGCAGACAGAAGGAAAGGGACATATGTTAGAGACAGAAAACCAAGGGGTCAGCTCCTACTGACCCTGCAGCTCCCACCAGTGCAGGCTGGGCTGAGTCACTCCTTCCCTTTGAATTACATTCTCCCATTTCAAAAATGAGGACATGACAAAGCCTTCAAGAAAACGTTGCTCTGGTTCGGACAGAAACTGCTGACTTTGTAAAGAAACAACCTGCTCAGTGTGTGCAGCCAGCTGTGCCAGAGCAGCTCCCGTCCCTGCCCCGCACACACAGGACCCTTCCCAGCCCCTCCGAGCATCTCTCCCTAAAAGCAGGATCTCCAAATAACATCCCAGGCTGCCTTAACCCCCCGGAAGCAACTTCAGGGGGAATTCAGCCATCCTGCAACCGCCTGGACTTACAGAGGGGAAAGAGGGAAGGGAGAAGGGAGCTTGTTTTTGTGCATGTCAGCTGTTGGAAGTGAAACCAGCAGCAGTAAGAAGTGCACTGGCAGACAGAAAGACAAGTTTTCACTGGTGCTAAGACCTTAAAAGACAATTGTTTATTTAAACTAACTCAAGGTCACAGAGATGTCCAGTTTGAGAGAACTCATTTTTTTTCCCTTCAAAATTTTGCATCTGAAGTTGCTCAAGAGATGAAGCAGGACGGTATGTGCATGTGGCTCTTGCTGATAGTGGGAGCGCAAAGGAGGGCTGGGAAAGAGGCTGGAGCGTGAAGAAAAGCAGAAGCTTTCTGTGAAAGAGTACAGACTGGGCAGCACGGAAAGGTCAGCCCTCCCTCCCAGCAAGAGCAAGGCTCAGAGGCAGCCGGAGGATTTCACGATCTCATCTTTTAGTTTTGCAAAAAAATTCAATCTCTATCTACCCTTTGAGTAGTGAGGATTTAAATGCTGGGTTTTCCCAAACACCACAGTACATTTCCTTCCAGTGGCAGGTGGCTGGGCATGGCCAGGGTGAGCTGGGAACACAGCACAGTCCCTGGCAGAGTTTCTGAGCAGCCCTGGACACATCATCCTGCTGAGCCCCGAGCTGGAGAAGGGCACTGTGTCCCTGCAGGGTGCATCCTTCTGCAGCCCTGCACGGGAATGAGGGCTCTCGGAGGAGCCACGTCACTGGGCTTGGCCGCTTGGGTCACGGGCACGTTACTGACCTCTGAGTGCTGGATAAAGGGAAAAACAAGCAGCCCAACCCCATCCTGTGTCACTGAGACCACGACTGAAGCAAGCTGGTGGTGGCCATTTGCATTGGGGATGTGACTGCCCCAGGGATTCCTTGTGCAAGCTGCTCCTCTAACCTTCCACAACTGGGTGCTCCTCTGGAAGATGCAAACCATTACCACACGTACGAATCTGGCATCTCCACGGCCGAAGGGAGGAAATTTTGAGAAGTCATGTGACAGAAAAGTGGTTTAAGCCTTTTTCTTGGAAGAGACTGCCTGAAGTGTTGGAATGAGGAGGTGCCTGGAGAGAGCTTGGAAAGTCAGGTCTTGATTGTAAGCACAAGCCAAGTGAAGTCTCATTTTGTAATTGAAAAGACAAAACTGTCAAAGCTCTTTGGATTTACAGCTACTGGAAACCACCTTCCAACTATTTTCTAAATTGGTTCTCTCCAAAATCAAAAGAAAGCTCTAAAGCTCTGCCTCTGCAGAGATTCTGCTAAAAAAGAAAAGCACAGTTCCTGGGATTTAAATTTTATTTGTTTTCTCAGTGATTGGGTGATTTCTTTTCCCACTACGACAGAAATTGACTGATGTCAGTACCACGGGAAATGGAAAATGGTTTGTAATAATTAACTCACAGTTTTCCCAAGCTTTCCTTCATGGATTTATATGCTCGGGACCATGTGCTAAAACAGACCCATGCCTGAGCCACTTCTTAGAGTCTTTGCAGATAAAATACCTTTTCAATTTGGCCCTTCCATGACGCAGGATGGAAAAGTCTTGAAAGCTGCCATAAACCCAGCAGGCCAATGCAGTGAAGAGATGGGAGACCCCTCAGACGCCCCTGTCCAGAGGCAGCGTGTGCTGCCTGCCCACCTCCCGGGGACGAGCCTCTGCCAGCACAGAACTGCCCTGGAGACCTCCTGCCTCTGCAGTTCCCACCTCACCACCGCTGCTGACCTGCATGGGGAAGGAGGTGGTCAATCCTCCTGGCACAGCAAAGGCAGAAGAGATCCAGTGACAGATTCCCAGCCATCGGATGGTGATTGGGAGTGATAATTAAAAATTATGGAGCAATGCGATGTCAGAGATATTGCATATGCTCTGAGGACAAAGCTGAATGGCTCCAAACTGGAAATTGTACTGTTTTTTCTTGCCAGAAAACATTTGCAATTTTGAACCCATTTTCATCCTGACCGGTCTAATATCTGTCATTCACCTAAATCTGCAGCTGCAGCCCCGAACAGCTCCATGAACTGCCCTGCAGGAGCAGTCTGTAGCTACCAGGTAAATCTAGAGGGTGAACACAGCCCATAGGTAGGAGATGGTCAGCAGGTTTTTGATGTCCATAAATGCAGGTATTGTATACATACTTGCTCAATAAATATATATATATATACACATAACGAACCACCTCAAAACAATCCCCTTATCCAGTGCAGCCGGGAGACACTAAAGCTTTCTCTGTGCCACATCCCAGCCTGGAAACCACAACTGTTTCATTTTCCAGCTCTAACAGTCCTGACCTCTCCCAGCCTTTCGTACACTCCCGAGACTCATACTTTTCTCAGGATCACAGCGAGCTTGTGTTTTTCATGCTCATGTGATTAATAAATTATGCTCTACAGATATTTAAGCAGCTCATGTTTATTTTTCTGTCAATAGAAAGAGAATGTTTACTTGATCTGGGAGCACTATTTTCCATTGTCTGAATTTAAACTTCAAAACAAAAACTCGAGATATTAGGTGATTTATGAGCCTCTGCTAAAAATAGCTCAGCCCATTCTCATCAGCAAATCTCCCATTTTGTTCTTAGCACTATCCCAGCAAAGCAATGCAGGAAAGAGGAATCCAAGTCCATGGCTATTGGTGAACACTGAGACCTGTGAACACAGCCCCTGTGACCCTGCACCCACGGCAGCTCTGACCAGACCC
Organism: Pomatostomus ruficeps; assembly: GCA_013400735.1. NCBI lineage: Eukaryota > Metazoa > Chordata > Aves > Passeriformes > Timaliidae > Pomatostomus > Pomatostomus ruficeps. Next base: position 57,098 of record VYZT01010744.1, read on the forward strand.
TGCAAAGGGGCACTGACCCTCCCGTGCACTGGGCAAGGCTCCAGCCCTGAGTGCCCAGGAAACAGAACAGAATTTCTTGTTCAGGTTATGACAACTCACAGCTTTAGCTCTTGGATACTTATTCTCTCAGCTGTGGCATCTACTGTGTGAATACCTCTTACTTTAACCTTCACCTCTGGACAGCAACTCCTGGACTTCACTTACTACAGGGCTTCTTCCCTTCATGAACCCATGCGGTACACCAAGGAAAGAATGTTCTATCCTGGGATCTCAGACCAGCGCGAGGAACAGGCATACAAGGCACCGGACTACAATTCCCATGAATCCCTGCAGAAGTATTTCCAAATAATTGTAGGTTTTTGGAGGGAAAAAAAAAAATCTCCAAACTATCTCTAAGGGGGAAAAACTCAAACCCGTTGTTTTGCTGAAATACGGTTTGCAGCTGGAAAACGGCTGCTTTTCCAGGGGCCCTGGGCAAGGCTGGGAGGGTGATGAGCTGCTCCGGGCAGCACCTGCCAAGGGCCACCTGGGCGGGCACTCCAGGAGCCAGAGCCCGGGTTCCTCCTCCTCCTCCTCCTGGGAAGGTGCTGGGAGCCATGTGCGAGGCAACCCCCCGGCGCCGGGGCGGCTGGGGAGTGTGGTTCCCACCTCTATATAAAGTCTGATTTCCTGTGATGCCGGGCGTGTGGGTGTGAGCGAAATGGATGTTTTCTGTCAGGGATGACAGTACCGGGGTGAGCGTGCGCTTCCCGCAGCCAGGCAGCGCCGGGAAGGCGGGCAGGGCCGGGCCGCAGCGGCTGCCTGCGTGCGGCTGGGAGCGTCCCCGCTACGAGCATCCCGGCTACGAGCATCCCTGGGGAGACGATTTGCTGTCCTCTGCCCTTTGGCAGGGCTGTGCCCGGAGCACCGGCAAACCTGCCCGGCACGCACCCCGCAGCCCCGGAGCGTTTCCCCGCAGAAAGGATGGAAGACGCCTGGCATTTACAGGGCAAGGAAGGACTCCTAAGGTTGCAGCTTACGGGATAAATCATGAAAAGCAAACAAGCCAGTCTGCTGGCACAGCCAAAAGCTGGGAGAACAAACCTCAGCCACACTGCACACCGGGCTCAAATTCAACAGCAGGGTCCCCAAAAGAATCCATCAGTTTGCTTGGGTGCCTAGCAGGGGCAAACAGGCCACAGTTTCCTCCTACAGGGATGCTCATCCATGGGTAGCCTGTCTCAGGGGGAGCAGTTAATGGCTCCCACAGTGCTCCCTCCAAAAATCCACCAACATCAGCTCCATTTGCCTGCTCGATGCAGATGGGACAGGACCTGTTCCCACCCCACGGTGCTGTGGCACAGCCAGTCAGATCCTGCATGGTGAGGGGGATACACGTCAGGGCTGCCGGGACCATCCCCCCAGCAGGAACTCACTGGGCTGGGCAACCCAAGCTCATGGTCCCTTTTCACTCCCTAATTTCCGGAATACGTCAGAAAACTATAATTAAGGAGCCCTCCCCTTCTGGTGGAAGTCTGCTTGTGTCAACAGAGAGACGGGAGTATTTAGCAGACTTCTTTTTCCATCCTGCTAATTTTAGCCCCTTATATAACATTTCTTTCAATACAACCCAGATTCTGTAGCCCACTGAAGGAACGGCACTTCTCATTTGTCTTACACCAGTGCCTAAAATATTCCCCAGAGCCTGAGGGCTGGCTCTGTGCTCCCCACCACGCATGGGGCCAGCTCTGCCCACCACACCGCGGTGTTTAAATAGCCCAGTATTTAGAGGGACACACACACACAGCCAAGAGGGGCTGTGCTAGTGCAGCAGAGCAGGGGATGGAATAAAAGCCGGTCCCACAGGACCCCAGCTCCAGGTATCCTCTGGCAAACACCAGCAGAGAAAAGGGCTGAAGAGGTGACACCTCCTCAACCACCACACGCTGATGCCTGAACCTCCCGGTGAGCACTGAAGCTCCACACGATGATGCTTCAGCTTTCAGCCCTCACTGCAAATTCCCTCAGCCCCTTCCTGCGCTGTCATCTTTGATGAGAAGCGGTTCTTACCTTCCTAAGTAAACCTCAAAGTTTGATTGTGACGCTCCAGAGCACATCAAAAATACATCAAAATAACTCGAACTCCCTTTGACAGACCACATAAAGTTTGCAATTTGCATTTCAAAGCCACGGTAAGGCATGGAAGGCAAAAGCAAACAAGGCAGCAGCAGACACCCAGACCTGTCAATTATCCCAATGATGCTTTTGCACAGGGCTGGGAGAGCTGCAGAAATAACTGCCTGGGGCCAAGCTCAACCCTGCCCTGGCGCTGCTGAACTCAGTGGCTCTGCACATAGACAAGACTTGACTTTTCTACATACTTTTCCATGTGAAAAGGCTGCTTATCAGCGTCACACTGTGGGGCAGGAGCACACTGGTGTAGCAGAGCTGTCAGGTCAGGGGGGATCCAGCCAGCTCCCTGGTTAAAAAAGGAAGGCGTTTTCACTACTGCTAAGGGCAAAAAAAGGAGTTGGAGTTGCCTGAAAGCACTGAGAATGCTGTGGAGATGCCACTGAGACGATATGTGTGAAAAAGTGTCAGCAGTGGGAGCAAGGTGTGGTGATTCCCTGCGGGAACAGGCTCTTCCCACGCTGCGGGTGCGGATCCGTCCCGCGGCCAAACCCACTCCCAGAAACCCACTGCCACTCCTGCTCTTGGCATGGGGCAGCCGCCCCTTCCCTTCCCCAGCCCCTGCCAAGGCAGAGAGCAGCGTGGTCACCCAGAGCCCACCACCATGGCTCCTCCTTTCCTCTGCACCAGGTCACACCTCCCAGCTTGGTATCCACCAAGGATTTCTAGCGAAGCTTTGAATAAATAACGAGCACCTGATTTCACTTTACAGTAATTAATCTAGGGGATAATGCACTGATTTGCCAATGCTAGGAGCATTTATCTTTTCCTCAGAAAGAAGTTTTTGCTGTGAAATAGTCACTGTAAGCCAACCCGTCTTACACTAGTAACTGGTTTTAGCACCAGCATGGAAAAGGAATATTTTCTCTGCAGCACAGTGGCATGGTCCCCTCCCCTATCCAGGAAAGTAAAAGCCTTCTCTCCTTCCCAGTATCTCCTATGAAGATTTGGCAAGAAGGCAGATGGTATTCCCCAGTCCCTGTGGGTGACTCCTGACTTCCCCTGCCCTTCTCTCTCCTCTTAGAAGCAACAGTCAAGCCTTTGGGCCAGGATGCTGTGCTGCACCTAACTAACACAGCAGGCTCCTGGCCCAGGACTAGACCTCCCAAGCACTACCCTAATATAAATAAATATGATTCATAAAGTCTAACTTTGAATTTGGCAACTGATCCTCCGAACAAAGCTGGTGAGTCAAGCTCTGAAGAGGTGGAACCAGCCACAGCCTTCACGATCATGTTAGTCAGCACGAAGGAAATCATTGCAACTGCTCTGACGTGTGAACTCAGCACAGCTGATGTAAGCGTTTGCAGAAAAGTGTTTGCATCATAACCTTGAACTGCTGGACTGTCTCGCTGAACATGATACCAAAGAATGTATTTTCTTCCAGCTACCCAAGCGCTGGCACTGCTGTGCCAGACCCTGAGTTGGCATCAATCAGCACAAACTGTGCACACAGCGGGGCTGGAGGCGCTCCCACAGCTGGGACACTGCACGACAGGTGACACGGGACAAGGAAAGAGGGATTACATGGTAACGGCCCTACCACCTTCCAGGCCAGAGTCAGGGGAAATGATGAAGGGGCCTTTCCTTCATGGCAGCCTACAGTTTTGGGTTAAAGTCATGGGGAGCACGTTACATCTGGCTGTTGATAGCTAGAATAGAACCATGTAAAGAAGCCCCTGCAGCACCCCAGGGATGGGCAGCGTCAGGGTCAGTACTGCTGGTGATGGGCCAGCTCAGACTGAGGAGAGAGGAGCAGAAAACAGGGACAAGTGAAAACCAGGACAGAAAGCTCAACTCACAGCAAGAAAAAGAAACAACTCTTGCCTTGCAGCCTGGACAGTGCAGAGGATTTTGTTCAGCTGTTTCTCACATCTGATTAGATTGATCCACCTCAACCTTGAACACAATCCAGCTATATTTATATCCCAAAAAGAAAACCCCCAAAGCCCCCAGGCTGCTCAACACAAAGCAACAGGACTCCCCCTCACCAGGACTTGCAGCTGGAAGAGGGGAGGGAACCTCTAGGTCCATTTGCATTGCCTGCAATTTATATAGCAATAAGGAAAGAAATATAAAATAACGGGAACCTTAGATATGAATAGGAAAGGAAGATGGGGTTCTAGGAGCACAGGCTGGGAGAAACGCACAAACCAGCGATGCCATTTCAACCAGCCCTGTGAGGGTGGTGTTGAAAGGAGGTGGCACCAGACAGGGGCCGAGCTGGTGGAGCGAGCAGGCCTGCCTGGCACGAACCCCTCTGCTGCATGGGGGGATGCTGACCTGGGCTGGGCAGCACAAATAGAGGAGATGTAGGTGGGGAGGATGGAGACGAAAGGGAGAAATAAACGTGAGCACAGAAGAGTTGTCAGTGCAACTGCAAGGGAGGCACCACAGCTGTCACCACAGGCTATCACACAATTTAACACCTTGGACCCCCAGGTTTTGGGTAACTGGCATTGAAACCTTCCGCTTGTGTCGGGCCAATGAAGCTGTTGCTGCACAGGGAGCGTTTCTCTCTAAGGACAATCTCCCCTCGCTGCCCCGGGCAGCAGCACGGTCACTCGGGTGTTGGAGGGGACAGCAAACAGCACTGGGCTGAGCAGTCTCCCTCCCCACCGTGGAGCTGGAATTCAGGCGTGCTCCAAGAGCCATCCCAAGTGGTCGAGCTCCGTGTGAGGCGTCACAGGGGTGATGGGAGCCAGGACACCCTGACCATGCGCCCGCAGCGCTCCCAGCCATGCCGGACGCCGTCCCGGCCCCACCGGCGCAGGAGCTGCGGCGCTTTGTCTCTCAGCTGAGGTTCTTATTGTGACAAGTGAATCACCAGGAATGAATCTAACAAAGATAGCGTGGTAAACTTAACAGAAAAATTATATCCCTCTGGATGTCTGTTGTATTTTGAGAATAAACTGAAGAACAAGGCATTCCTCAGTTTAATCCATCTCCTGGGTTTGCCTGGGGTAAAAATACAAACCCTACAAACAGGCCTTGTTTTTTATTTCCATTAAACCTGTCTCTGTGAAAGTTGAGACTGAGACAGTCCTTGGTAACCTTAGAAATTCTCAGAAGTACAGACTGTCTGTGGGTTTTTGGTTCTCTCTCTTTTCAGACTGTTCTTTTGGGAAGGATGAAAGGTCCAGACTGATGCCAGCAAGCTGGTAGTGCCCCTGTCACCCCCTCATCTGCAGCTCACTTACCAAGCAGTGCCCAGTGCACTTGGTTTGCAGATCCTGAATTTTTCAGTGAGGATATTACAAGGTGGACCCCAGCTTTGACAGTGTTGCTGAAGGATGGAGCATTCAAGTCCTCCTCTGTCCAGCTCTGAGGGGACATCTGGGACTCAGCAAGTCTGCTAACACCTTTCGGATGCTGTATGTACCTGTGTCAACTGAGCACAGCATCTGTGCCTTACAGAAGAGCCTGTTGAAATCCAAATCGCCCAGGAGGAAGTCTGAGATGCTGTGGAAACCTACAGACAGCGTTCTGAACCCAAAACTCCAGCATGGCAAGGGCACTGCTCAAACAAGGCTGTCCTATCCATAATTTCCTCATTTCTAACCAAAACATCCAAAAACTATAGCGACCAAAGTGAACTGTTTAGCCAAAACATCAGTTTAAGCTGTTTTCTAACACAAATTCAGCTGGGACTCCCGGTCTCCCCTGGTCAGTGCACACAGGGAACTAAATCCCCCCTCGACTGCGGAACCAGGTTCAAACTCAACCTGAGCTGGCAGGAAAGCGAACCCAGCTGCCCTCAGCTTGGAGTGAACATTGCCACGTTCTCCCTTTCCCACTCATGAGGAGCTATGAAACCCCAGGCTTTGTATGCTGGGATCCCACGGGTTCCTAATGGGAAAACAGCACGTTGATGGGAAAAGCCTGAAAAAAGGATTGCAGGAAACAGAACGAGGCCAATTTCATGGGGAGTATTTCTGACTCCAGGTCGTGGCCTGGGGGGTTTGGATGGGTGTGAGGGGGCAGTGCCTGGATGGGGTGTGTCAGACGCCCCTTGCACTTCCCTGCACTGAGGGAGATAAATGCAGCCCCAGACACAGCAGTTCAGCTTTACAGGAGCTTTATGGGAGCTGACTGCCAGCCTCGCTGCGCCTTCATCATCTCAGTTAATATTTATAAAGCTCAATATTTGTGCAGTGTTGTGCAAGGGGAGGAATATTAACCAGAATGTCCGTGGGGCACGCAGGAGAGCAGCTCTTACTGCGGGCCAGGCACCGGCCACCTCCCTGCCACGGGGCACCACTGCAACACAGAGAAGGAGAGAATCATCAGAGGCAGAGTTTTAGCCCAGGGCATTTAATTCCGATTCCATGTGCAAGTGCGGCTGCAGAGATAAAGGGCAGCCGGGATAAATCCCAGAGCACAGCGGCTGAACTGCCAAAACAGAGTTAAAACACTGCCACGTTCTCAGTACCGAAATACCTGGAAATCCGGCCAAGAAACCAGACTTTAGGGAAGGATCAAAGGATAAGTACACCTCACCAACATGTTTCCTTTCATTTATTTTTTTTTAACTGTGATCAAATTTGCAGGAGTAGAGACGGGTTCTAAAGAGGCGAGAAGAGGCTGCCCCTCCCGAGGACTCTCCCCTCTCCGCGGGAGCCGCATTAACTCCGGCTAAAAGGAGTAGCCATGCCGTGACTCACACTTTCCACTCCCCATAATCCCTCTCAGTAGGGTGCAGACTTAAGAGTTTTCCTCTGACTTCTGACTTCTATTTTGTTTTAATTTATGCACCTGCTTTGGAAGAGCCTTTGAAAAATCTGACAGTGGAGAAAAAAGGAGCCTGTTTCATCTCTCTGACGGACAGGCTGAAAAAATACCCCAGCGCAGTGAAATTCTGCATTACCAGGAAAATAGCGTCTGCGTCTACAGCTTTCTACAGGCTGTTAGTAACGAAAACTAAACTACTAGAAATCCTTTGTCAGAACAAGGGCAGAGCTTAAGTGAAAGAATAAGCACTTCAACTGAGTCAGAAGCGTGTGGCTGACACAAGACAGAGCAAATGTCTTTTTAAAAAACACACCAATGAATTATGTACAAGCCCACGCTCAAGGGCCCAGATCCCGTGTCTGGCTTCCAGCGATACCAGCAGCAGCAGCCATGCCGGGTCCCACATGCTTCCCGAGCCGCCGGAGCCAGGCACGGGGCAGCGGCTACTTCTCTAAAAGGACTGCTTTTTATGGGTTTTGGGAAGGTCAATAAATAAAATCGAGGTTTTGACATGCCAGCTATTTTAGGAAAAGTGACTTTTTTCCATTGTCCCTGGGTCTGAAACAGGGAACACCACTGCTTCAAAGCCACTCTGCAGCTGCAGCTTTATACACAGCGCCAGGCTGTGTCACCACTGCAACTCAGCCTGCAGGTGACACGGGGCCTTCCCCATCCCCAGAGGGCCCCCAGGCCCGCAATCCATGTGGTTCATGCCTCACAGCCTCTCTGCAGCCTGTTCTCCACACACCCAGCGCACCTGATCCCCCAGCCAGCCCCAGTTCTCCTGGCGCCGGCCTCCAAGTCAGAGCCGTTCCTGGGCTCCCGTGCTCCATTCCCAGCTCTCTGCTCTGCACGTTACTGCAGAGGGGAAAATACCAACTGCACCTCCTCTCTGGCTCCTGTGAAAGCCGAGTTCCTCTCAAAGGACAGATTTCATTGCTCACATCCCGTACCAAAGAACTCCCAAGGGCAGCTGTCCTGGTGTGTCTCCCCGGCTGTGTCCTCACTGCTCAGGGGCAGCCCCAGAGCTCAGCCCAGTGCTCCCCCTCCAATAAAATCCTGCCCTATAACCTTTTCTGCCTCACCCAGAAGATAAAACTGTAATGAGGAAGATTTCCTTGAGTTACTGTTTATTTAACATCATTTTACAGCTCTGTTGGTCTACGTTGTGTATTTTTAGTGTCTCAGATTGCTTCTTCCATCTAGAGAAATAACGGTGAGTGCACAACATGTGCTGGAAAAACAAACAGTTTTACTGCTGGCTTTCTGGAAGCTTTTGGTAAATAGCTGCACCTGGTTCCAAGTGTACTTTGTTCTAAGGTGCTGCTAGTACCTGCCTGATGCCATGCTCTCTGAGACTGTTAATGAAGAACATGTTGTGTTTTATTGGTGTTTGCATTTGGGGCTATGTTCTGAACACATGAATGAATGGTGCCCCTAGAGAATATTATTATTTCTCCTGGAATACAAATTGAAGAAATATATGAATAATAGAGACAGGCACTCTTAAAACAGCTCAGTTTATCTGATCCATTTCTAGAAAGTCATATTATCCAGCTGAGAGTACATCAATGATGCAAAATTACCAAGGTGGGGAGCTATTTCAGGATATTCCAAACCCAAGTAATAACATCTTGGTGCTCCTGTGATGGATTTATTGAGTGCTAATCCTTCTGCACACCCTTGTCCTGCAGTCAATGAGCAGCTCTCCTCTGAAAAGCTCAGGAGCCTTTAGCATCCGTCATCTTGATGGTTGCAAATCTCTCCCTAACGGTGCAAGCCCCAAGAATGGTTTGCACCTCTATGAGAGGATGAAATTTTTAGAGTACTCCTTTCCTTGGAACTTTCCCTGAACGTCAATAATGGGAAGGGGGCAAGAGGGCAGTGGGAAGAGATTTAGAAGTCTGCTGGTCTACATTAAACATGGATCCCACAGGTAACACCTCCAGCTTACCTGTGACCTTCACCCTTGTTAGTGCTGCTAATATAAACACCTTACTCCACACAAACCTCCTTGTAGCATTCGGCAAATCTAAAAAGAGCCAGTTTGATGGTTTAAGCACTTTTACAGCCTTCCCCCAGCACTGGGGGAAGCACTTGCTCAGAAATCTCAACTATAACCCTGCTGTTAACTCTATAATTAGCCCAGTTTGGTCATTTTGAACACAGTGTGTGTTGCTCCCCTGCAACAGCAAATCCGCAGCCCAGGCTCCGTGCGCCTTTCCAAGGGCTGAGACGGCTGGCTGGTGCCATGCAACGACTCCAACCTGCTCTGGCAATCGTGTGAGGAGCCCTCGTTGTGGGCTCAGCTTGGCCCGGCTGCCACGGGGAAAGGGGAGAACTTGGGGCTTGTCCTGCAGCACAGAGCTCAAGTGCAAGACTCAGCTCAAACGCTGCAGCAATGCTGGCAGTGCGGGGAGGCTCTATGGGGATGGAGATGTGAAGGCACCACCAGTGCAGAGCTTCCTCAGGCCTTTACCAGCACATGGAATGCTGCTCATTGGCACAGCCCTCTGGAGCATCCCAGTGCCCACCTGCCTCTTATCCCCTCACCTGAAATCTCACAAACCACCAGAGAGCTCTGTAAGCAGCGGGGGAAGCACAAACCAGACCAAAACACAAGCCCTAGAATTAATGCTGCTACACCATCGACTGCTGAACCCAAAGAAACTATTTTTATTTCCCTTTTTTTTTCCCCTGAAGGTATCAGACAATCCCATGGCAACCAGCCTTTCACAGTGGCTGTCATTTGGTCAATACAGCTTAAGTCATCAATCAGAAAACCAGGTCCTTTCACCTAATCTGTTTCTCCACAAAGAAGTAATTTGGTCTGTACAGATTGTGTAAAACTGCCCCATGACAGAGTTATTTTGGGATAATGTGCAATAGGGTCACAGAGCACAGAATCTTTTGCTGCATTAGCCTTTCACCCAGTCCTAGTGAGTGTCTCAATCACCGACATGAGGTGGCCTTTGCAGCCCAGTCTCCGTGGCTTCAAACACACAATCAAGGATTAAACTGTCCCACACCACACACAGAAACATCACCCCGGGGAGGCTGTGAAAGCCGCTGGAAGGTGAAGCCAAGCCCTGGCTGCCACCAGCCCCACGTCCACCCGGGAAGCCTCAGCAAATGCCCACTGAGCCCCTCTCCTTGCCCGAGCCAGTGCAGCCACTGCTGTTGAGAAAAGAACAGAATTGCACACTGAGCACTGAGCCTAATGAGGCCACATCGATTCTGTTGTTAAGGCCTGTGTTTCCAGGATTGCTGGCCTACCAGCAATGTGTTCTCCAAACAGAGACAGAAAAGGGCAGAGAAACCTCATTAATGACAGGACAAACAACCCAGCAATGCAACAGGGCTTGCTTCAAACTCAGATCCTGACAGTGACAGATTTTAACGTGCCGGCATCTTGTGCTCATCGCTTGCCAGACAGTTTTGAATGGCATGAGGTCACTGGTCATTAATTCGGGACAAATTTTATATTGCGGCTCTACCAACAGAGGGTGAGGGCTCACAATGCCCAAACTCCCCCATAGACAAGCACTGCGAGAGAAGGGAGAGATTTACTCCAAGGGTGATAATGAGAATGGATTTCATACATGACTGAGTGCCCAAATCCAGTGCTGGGATCATAGCCCCTGGAATAAAATGGGTCCATTTCTCTCCCCTCTCTGCATTTTTCTTTAATTCCTTCATTACTTTTCAATGTTTCTGAAGTACAGAGTTGCAAATGAATGCCCAAGAGATGACCTGAGAGTGAAGGCTGGAAAACAGCAAGTTTGGGCAGCTTGGCGAGTGGTAACTCCTGCGGTAACCCCTTCAGCAGAGCCTGAGCACACCCTTAGTCAGCCCTGGGGGGACATGCAGACCTCATGAAAGCACACACCCAGTGAAGCCTGCGTGGACACGCTCGGCTGAATTAGACTGGAATAAATAAGCAGCAGGGAAATCGTGTTCAAAGCTTTGGTGTAGGTATTTGCAGTGAAACACGACCATTGCCTCCCATAAATATGGCACAGGCAGGGCAGAGAGCTGGAGATCACTGTTCAATGTCAGCAGATGTGGTTTGTTGCTGTTGCGGCAGTGAGGAGCAAGAAGAACCACAGGTATCAAGAGCAGAAGAGGTTTCATTGTTTTGATTTCATCTTTTATAGAGATCAAGAGGTTAATAATGATTGGACAGTGGTTAATCACCCCCCAGGGTGATTGACTGAAGCCTTACAGCTTCAGTTAACAAAACATAAGATTAGAAAGAGTAAAAATATTCCAGTTGATCTTTGTTTCTTACATGATTCGTGAGAGAGAGAAAAATTCTCAGGACTGTGCGTCCACAGTGGTTTCTCCAGCAACCTCTTCATCTCAGTGCAGGCAGAAACTACGGCAAACATTGACTGTCCTTACAATGATCACTGCACAAAGACTCAGTGCCAGCTACCTGGAGACTCTACACGTGCCGGGCAAGTGCTGCTCTCCCCAATTTGGCCATTTGCTCTCTCTCACTTCCACACAATCTGCAGGGCAAGAGCTTTCCAGCACAGCCTCCCCAGGAACGTCTCTCTCAGCAGACAACAGACTCTCGTGCTTGCAGTCTAACACACAAGCATGCAGAAGGACACTGTCCAGAAGGAAAACAGAGCCCAGGATGCATATTAATTACTGGTGGCACAAAGCCCAGGCAAGGTTGCTGCTCCATAGTCAGGCTATAAATCTGTCCAAATAGGATTCTGACCACATCTGCCTTGTTTACATTACAAAATTTTATGGTTATGTGGGTCTTCACCTGGAGAGGAAGAATATCCTTGCACAGCCAGTAAGGGCTGAGATTTATTACCTGCTGAGGAAGGCCTGACTGCTGAATTAGAGAAAAAAAACCAGGTTTGCTTCCCTGTGTTGGCCATTTCTCACAGCTCCTGGGCCCAGCACTGTCACAGTTACAAAAAGGCACAAAAAGCAGATGACAAGAAAGTGTCCAAACAGACAAAAACATAAACTAAAATTTGGATTGTTAAACATCTGTTCCACAGAAACAAATCGCCGTAGGTTTCTTGGATGTTGCAGATGTCACATTAACCTGAAGCACTTAAGAATTTTAACCAGAGGAGGAAAATGTCCCTATTTTTATAGAAACTTCATCAGCACACACGCCTGGCCTCCTCAGTGAAATGGGTTCTTTAAATGCACCATAACGTGCTCCCTCTTTGCTACCCGCTTAATGTTAAGAAGAGGCTTAAGACTTGTTGACTTCCAGATCTCTCAAATACTGAGTTCTGTGTGTGCTGAGGTTTCCCACTCCTGGCAAGGGTTTCATTTTGCCTCCAGGCAGGTCCAGCTGGAGGGTCAGCTGGATCAGAGCCCTGTGTATGCCCAGAGGCAGAGAGGGGGGATCAGCTCTGTCTGACACTGGCTCTGAAGAGGTAACTTTGAAAAAGGGTAGGGGAAGGCATCTTCCATCCCTTATTACACGAACATATAGCTCCAAAAATCTTTATTCTATACTGTGTCCCAAAGGAAAACATTTGAAATAATCCATATTCATTGGCGTTTTTAATCCCTCACAAACCAGAATCCAGCAGGCAGCTAATGAAGAAGACAATTATGCAGCACTTCACACAAAGAGCAAACCAGAACAGGTGCAAAGGCTGGAGCATTGCCACACTTGCTCTGTTCTTTGGCATAGGCATTGGTGCTTTACTTAAAATGTATTCACACATCCCAACAGTTTAAGGACTCAGCCTGAAGGGAAAAGAGGTGACATTTTAGATTAATCATTAGCTATTGACCACCTAAGATACTAAATCAGAAAGGAGACAACTGGCCAAACCCAGCTTTATTTGTATTCCTTCTGAAGAACAGAAGCAGAAGTGGTGCTGTACCAGCAGGGCAGTGGAAACACAGACCGTGTTCGGTTTGCCCCGGAATCAGGGCTCCAATGTACAAGTACAGGGCAAAGGAATGGTGCCCAAAGGATTTATGTCCAACCAGACAAGCATGGGAAAAGCAAAGAGAGATTTTTGCAGATGTTGGTCAGAGGCGCAAGAGAGTAAAAATCCCCTTTTGGAGTTTGTGCAGGAAACTCAGAGCAAAGCCATGACCCAGATGTGACAACAGCAGCCGTGGCACTGCCCAGCAGGCTGTCCCCTCCCTCACTGTGCGGAGGGCGTGGAGGGAAGGCAAACCAGAGCAGCGCCATGGAGCCGGGTTCAAGGACACAGAGCTTCGGGACTCACCAGAAACACCCCGGGAAACACAGCAGCAAGGAGGTCAATGGTGAAGCACTTTTACTCAAAGAAACAGCCTTTTCAAGAGGGGGTTCCGATGTACTTTAAATGCAAAAGAGCATTTTTGTGGGCAGGAAGAGGGAGCCGCCTTCTGCCAGTGCTATGGCTTATTCCCCTGGAAAATGCTAAGGAAAAGAACTGTTCCAACAGGTAGGGGCTAATACAGGGAACGAGTGATTATAGAGAGCAAAGATATGAACTGCTTAAGGACCTGGTAGAAAAGGAAAAAAGGATAAATTGAGGAAGAAACGTAGCTTCCCTCAGGATAATGAATTACTAATAGAAAGGTTCTGATTTGCTGACCTTTCCAGCACACAACTGGACCTCACTCAATGATACCTCTAATTTGCACACAATTATCCTGTTTTTACACACACAGATTAAGTAATTGCTTGTATAAACTTCAAGACACATTTGTGTATTCCAGCAAGCTGATTTGCATGTGAAATCACAACAACTGCGGGTACAGCCCTGCTTCCCTTGCTCACCGATCCCAGCCCAGGGGCGAGGGGAGCAGCACAGAGGCTGAGCAGGCAGGGGCACACCCTCCGTGTGCCGCTCCTGCTGGGGACACAGGCCAGTCTGCTAATGGGATCAGCAATTAGGGAAAGGAAATCCCTTACCTTTCTACAGCAGCTTTTACTTTCTCTGTAAAACATATTTATTACTCATTTTGGGGTAGCATACGTGAGCTGTGAGTCAAGACCCTGCTACACTTAGTGCTATATAAACACAGAACAAAGAGACAGAACTTCCTACAAAGAGTTTATGGATTAAATTAATTACATCTATAACTCCTGGAAGTGGCACTGCCATGCCCAAGTTATCTGGACCATGAAGCAAATTTTCCAGAAGACAGTGCAAACTAAGAAGTATTTCACAGCCACTTTACAGAAGCTCTTAAGAGCATCTTTAAAAATAACTATTAAGTCAAGTGGGTTTCATTCATGGCCATTCATTCATAGCCAGGAACTTCAGCAAATGTGTTCTTCAGCTTAATGAATATGCACAAATAACACAACTGCACCTGCCCCAGTGTTCAGCAGAGAGCAAAGAGAGGCCAAAGACCCCTCTGGTGAGACCCAATGCACTTACCTAGCATGATGAAAATCTGGTATTTCAGCAGGTATATGCTGGAGCTGTGGCCAGGGCTGCAGGTGTTAAATGAGACCATTCCCTGGGATTGCAGGAAGTCTAAAGTTACACCGATAGAATAACATTGTGTGTAAACACCGACAGGGAGAGCACAAACATGTCAATTAGCAAAACGCACTCTGACACCCGATGTGCCCTAGGATGCAGCACAGCTTATGTGTGGTGGAAATACCTCCTAATCAGGACAGCCCAAAGTGTCCTGTCCTGCTGAGCCACGTACAGGAACCCGGAGTCAGGAAAGGTCAGAACACACACAAGGAGTGTTGGGCTTGACAGTACCCCGGGAGGCATCAAGAATGCGGGAGGTTCTTGCTCCTGAAAAACTCCCTTTGATAACATCGCTTCAGCCAAGGCAGGGCTGGTAGGGCCCTGACCAGTAGGAATTAACCATAATTCCTGGACTCCACTTCATCTGCTTCAAATTTACTTTAAAGGGTCAAAATAACAGTAAGTAGGATCCAATACACTGGAGTTACCACACTCACCACTTTATCAAATTACACCAAAAGTAAATGCCAGAGATGTCTTTTGTCATCTCCTCCATGAAGAGAAATTGGAGGTTGATGTATCTGCCCTGGGTGGTCAGCTGAGGGTTAGAGAGACCCTCTGTGGGACACTGCATGCACTTGCTGGGCTGCCCCTCCTGCCCAGGGTAACAAACAGAGGCTCTCCTGGAGCAAGGATCAGTAAATCCCTTTGCTGAGGCTGCTTCAGAGAGAGCTGCTGCCCCCAGCTCTGCTGCTCTCAACCAGGACACAGGGTCTGCTGCCAATCACAACTTTCCCCTTGCCAGCAGAGAAAATACTGCACTGGTCAAGAAAATCTCCTGTCTGCTGTGTCCAGCCTGTGTCCAACACCCCTGAGCTGCAGGGGGAACGGCGCTGAGGCACTGGCAGGGAGACTGCTGGAATCACGCAAAGTCCAGCCACAGAATGATGGCATCTGCTCCAGCCTGCTCTGCCTTGCTACAGCAGCTTCGCTCGTGCCTGCATCTGGGAGATTTTCTTATTTACTCTTTCTTCTGCATTGTCATATTTCAGTGCAGATTGATAGCAGTAGTTACTGCACCAGGCAGGCGTGAGGATTACTTAATTAATGTTTGTGAAGCACTTTTAGATCCTCACATGAAAGCAGCTAAGAAACGCAACGTATAATTATTATGTATTATTAATAAACTTCTGGCACATTGACAGGAGGGAAGACAACACTTCTGGTTTTTTATCCTTTTATTTTCTAAAAAGATTCAACTTTTATGCTATGAAGGACAGATTTACAAAAATTCAAGAATCAGTAAACAAGGAGTGAAAGCTTATTCCAGCAGGAAGGCAGACTGTGAATACTGCCTGAGAAAGCGAGTTCCCCTCCTCGTCTGTGCAGACACTAGAGGAATCCATAGTTTTTGAGAGTGGCCAGATATGGAGAAGTACAGGAATGTTACAGACATTGCTAACAGTGGAAGTGGTCAAATGCACCAATTACAAGGAGCAGAGAGTTTGTTTAATGTGTGGTCACTACGGTTGACAAAAGCATGCGCTGCAGAAGCAATGAAGTGTGCAGAGCAAGAGATGGACATTTTCAAACAAACAGAAAAATCACAGCTGTGTGAACCAAGTTTTTCAGAGCTGAGAACGTGCCAGACACAAACCCGATTCCCAGAAATATGAAGAAACCCAGTGTCAGATGGATTCCTAGGCAGGTCCACAGAAGTGCTCAGCTCTCATGTATTACAGCTGCTGCTGCACGCTTATGGCTGGGATCCAGCTGCGCCAGAGAAAAAGGGGGCCCAGAAATCAGGGGTGGATTACAATCTGTCCCTTGCTCCATCACAGACCCTGAGAAGCCTCTGCATCCTCTCCAAATAAACCAGGACAATCCCACTGCTCTAACTCGACAAGGCAGCTGGGAGGACAGATGATGAACTCAGCTGGCCCGACAGAGAAAGCCAGGGATGGACAGACACCAAATCACTGCAGAAGGAAGGAAAAGGGTAGGAAGAGAGTGGACATAGCGATACAAAAGGGTCCTCAGGGATCCAAGATGCTGCTCCTGGTGCCCTGTCCCACTACCCATTTCCATTCCCAGTTTACGCTGCCATTGGACACTGTGGAACCACCAAGCAAAGCACAGCTGGCACACGGCAGAGATTCCTTGCCCTGGGAAATGTGCTTACTGAAGTTCCTCCCCCACAAAAGATTTTAAGTGGTGACAGTGCAACAGACCTCTTTGCTCAAACCTTTAATTTATTCTTTTATCAAAATGAGGGGTTTTTTAAGAGATATCCACAAGGAATCTTGAGTCTGAATATTTGGTAAGCATAATCATGCTTTGGAAACATTTCACCTATCAGTACCAATGAGAGAGCATTTCTGGTGTTTATGCTGTTTATGTACTGCAAATGAGATTTACAGCTCCATTTTGTTCAAAAATGAGCAAGAGCAAATGGACTTAAATAAAATAAAACAAAACTAATCTGTGCTTTTGGCTAGAGACTCTGCATGAATCCTAGTCCAAACACTACTGAATAAGTTCAGCTCGTAATAACAGGAACTGATTATGTGCAGCAGAAAAAAAAAAAGACCTTTCAAATAAATTGTTCCTTCAATTTGCTTTGACTGTTCACCAGCTTTTGTTAGTGACATAGGTTTTTTATCAGATTAGACAGATACCTGATGGATGTTATCAATATTAGTTGAGTACCAACAAGTGCTTTGCTGTTCATTTTTCTTGCCCAAACACACAACCAAGAGCCCGAGTGCTGAGCTAAGGCCACCTTGCCCCACTGCAGTGCCAGCAGCTCAGGGAAGGGTCACAAATCATCCACAGCCCTTGGACCAATGGTCCACATCACCGGACCAGAATAACTGCAAACCTCAGGAAAAACTCACAGGAGTCACGATGGGCCAGGGAGAGACTTGTGAACAGAGAAAGGGGGAACATGCCAAAAAACACAGATCCATCTCTGAGGCCAGGCTGAAGGGAGCTCCCAGGCTGCCCAAAGCCCACACTGACCCGCTCCTTCACCCCAGCAGGGTTTCTACCAAAGGTGGCAATTGGGGTGTCTGAGGAGACACCGCTCCTGCTGGGTAACACTTGAGTCATTCGTTACATCTGTTCTGCTCAAAGTGGAGCTGGCTGCACAGATTAGCTCTTAATTGAAAATAATTACCTTCCTTATACAGGTTAAGTTCGGAAGAAGGAGTCCCCGTATGGATGGGCAGGTTTAATATCTGTTCATACATATCAATATATACTGTAACAGGAATGTATTATGATTTATTTAATCATTTCACAGCACGGGGTTTTCTACATGTTTGTCTGACATCTGCACTCTCTTGCTGTTCCAAACTTCAGCAGCATCCCCTCCCTAGAGCCAGAGCTGCATCAGAGCACGCTGAAAACACCCCAGTACAGACCTTCTGCTTTAGATCTGCCTGAGGAAAACCTGCTATTTTCTTAAACCACTCATCCCCCAAACCTGGCAAAGGTTTCCAGCACTTTCCCATGCAGGCTGGGCTCATTTCAGTAGGAATACCTGTGTTTAAACAAAGAGTGGGCTGTTTTCTCTCTCCATCCCCTTGGATAAGCTGCCAGAGGGCTGCCAGCACCCTTCCCTCCGTGAGATCTCACTGTGCCCAGGGACCACGGGCAGCCCATCTATACCCTGAAAATGTCCTGGTGACATGGGAGAAGGGGAAGCCAGGGTCCTCTCCCAGCCCTGCCCAGTCTTCCTCACTGACCTTGGGCAGTGGTCACCTCCTCGCTGTAAGATGGGGATAATACATATATCACAGGTTTGTCCTGGCCTTAACTAATCCATCTTTCCAAAGCACTCCGAGAGCTTTGCTTGATGAGCACAGACATTATAATACTCATGTGTTCCCAATACATCCAGTGGGAGTTTTACCCTCCACAGAAGCAGGACTGGGGCTGCTGGTGTTATTGGGGACCTAGAAAATCAGTCTGCTTGGGGAGGGGCCATAGCCAGGCACAAAGGCACAGTGCCTACCTCAGCCCTCTCCTGGGCTACCTCTACGATAAAGGGTAGAACTTCTCATTAGAAATCAGAGCAAGACCTGCTGGTAACAGGCTGTATAGAGACAGGACAGGCCAAAAGAGAAGCACAGTGGGGAGAAAGGAGACCAGGCCAGCTCAGGGGGAAGCTCACGACCAAGTCTGCTTGAGTAACTGGGAACACTGGGAGGTGAACACGAGGCTGGTGCCCCAGGGACTGGACTTGGGGTGAGGTCATCCTAAGGATAGAGTGCCAAGGCCAAAGCAGCTTGGGCAGGCCAGTTAGGCAGGGGGGTTCTGGGTAGGGAGCCCTGTGCAGGCAGCAGCTCCTCAGCCCTTGGCACAGAGCAATGTGGAACCGATTCACCCCCTGGCCCCAGAGCTCTGCCCCCTCAGGGCAGCGACCGCCCAGCCCGAGCTGCTGCTCCCAGTCCTGGGGCACCCCCCAGGGAACCAACCCATCCCTGGACGGAGCTGAGCCTCTAGATGATCTGGGAACCCAACCACACACCTTTCATCACAGGCAGGGTCTGACCCTTGTCTGCCTCAACATGACAACACAGATGTAGAGCTTCTTGAGAGAAGGCTCACATTAATGCCTTGCTCAGATTCACCGGCCCTGTTGCGCCTCTGCTGCTGCCAGATCTCTCCACAGAGTAAATCATAGTGACTGTGTTTATTGCAAGAACTAAGTGATCAGCTGTGAACTTTCTTTGACATAAATATTTTGTCATTAGCAATGACAAATAGCAACGCTCATGTTGTAAAAGTAACATTGGATTATTCCTCTCCATGGGGGCATTCACATCAAGAGAAATCAGAAGGAAATGGTGATTGGAGAAATGGGTAAGAAGAAGAATGTGATAGCAAGGATATTTATCCCTCTGTGTAAGAAGAGTTAAGAGAAGAATGGGTTTTTCCACAGAGCTGTGGAGTGCCTGTGCAGGGCCAGCTCTGGACACTGTTGTGGTCAGCACAGGGCCAGGCCTGGCCACAGGTGCAGGTGCTTCACACAGGTACCTGCCAGAGCTACACCTGCACGTTGTGCACATTACACCACACCAGCACATCCTGGGGGAGCTGGGCCCAGCACTTTGCTTCTGAGTCCCAGTATTACCAAACTTCTGCAGTTACAGCTGAACAAAACAGGGAATTTCTGTTGTTGCAAGGTTTTCTGCTTTTTGGCTGGTGATCTTGGCACCTCAAACTCTGTCTGCTCTCAGGCTGAGCAGGATGGGAGAACACCAAGCAGTGGGGGGAATTAATTTCTCTGAGATTTTTTTCAAAGGTACAAATGAGAGCTGGTGCTTTAAAAATAGCATCGACTACACTTCTATAGCATACATCCTCCAAGGAATTCAGCCCAAGTCTGTAAGCTTGTCACTCCCCTCCAGAGGCACGCAGGCTCTCATGGATGTGGATGCTCAGGGAGGACCACAACCTCACTCCAGGCTCTCCTAGCAGGAAGTTACAGAGGAATTAAAAATCCAGGAGTGTGCCAACATACACATGTTCATGCATACTGGTACTTCATGGACTAGATGACAAGTGCATCAAAGGAAATACAAGGCCTAACAATCAACTTTGCTTTCATAAAATCCTCTAGAGACCGCAGAGCTGCAGGCTTGGATTGGAAACTGCTGAACCCAAACAACCTTCAGGCAATGGCCTGCCTGGATCCAAGGGCTGAAATAGCAGCTCTGGGGAAAGGATCACCTTTGAAAGGTGAGGATCCCACCTGGAGAGCTTAGAACACTCTCACTGTTGGCAGATGCATCCCATGCAGGAGGGATGCAGGGTGCAATGCCATCAGCCAGGGTGTGTGACAAGGACTCCCAGCAAATCTCTTTAGAGCCAGGAAAGAATCCCAGGACACAACCACCAAAGCTGGCAGTTTTACCAGGGTTTGGGTGGGGGTTTTCTCCCCCAACTGGGAATTTGAGGAGGCTGTTATGGAGACGAGTTCTGGGAACTGGCAGCACAGCAAAAATTGTGGGAAGGTCCACCGGTGAGACAGACACAGAGGACATATTGCAGGGAACTAAACATAGGAATTAGGGCTCCCCAGACAAAAGATTTAAGTCCACTGGAAGGACAAGACCCAGAAAGCAGCTGGAGGATGAAAAGAGATAGATCCAGAACAGCAGTCATTTGTGTGTCCACAGGACAGTGCTGTGCTAGAAGCCCAGCGATAAGCTACAGACCAAAGTGGCAAATCCCTCTACCCAGGGGACAGGCTTTGGAATGAGGCTCTGCTTTTGAGGATCTCTGAAGATAGGAGTTCACTTTGGATGAAGGGAAAAAGTCTCCTATATATAGCAAAAGAGCCAAGGCAGTAGCTGCATCACACTAAAAAAAAAAGTTACAGATGGAGGCAAAATGTGGGCAATCTGGCTTTAATAGTCAAAGCCAACATGTGCCCTGGGATGGGACCCTTGGAGACAGACAAGACATGGCTAAGATGTGACCCCTGCAATTTGGGAGAGGGGTTTCCTCTGCCAAATGCTAAATTCAGGCAGGTTTGGAGATGAATGAAAACTGCACACCATAAGGGAGGGCCAGGAATAGAAAGCCCATGTGGGGGAAGAACGCTCTAGATGTAGCAAATGCATCTCCAAGAGGCTTTTATCATTCTTATTTTGTCACTACTATCAACAATAATAAGAAAAGAGCTTACAGAGCGTCCTCCCCAGTCCCTGAGCAATGCATCCAGAGATTAGCAGCAGAGAGCGGTGGGCAGCAGAGAAAAGCTGTTCAAGGCATGTAGAGGCATGCATAATGAGATTACCCAATTGGAGTTGCATGTTTTCAAGGATAAATGTGATATTATTGCACTGGCAAAGGCATAGCAGGAGCAGGGGGAAAGATGAGAAATAGC
This sequence comes from Pomatostomus ruficeps, assembly GCA_013400735.1. Taxonomy (NCBI): domain Eukaryota; kingdom Metazoa; phylum Chordata; class Aves; order Passeriformes; family Timaliidae; genus Pomatostomus; species Pomatostomus ruficeps. The sequence continues at coordinate 78,323 of VYZT01010744.1, forward strand.
CTGTCAGAAGGGAGGGATCACTGCAGCTGAGCTCCCAACAGGACAGGGACAAGTGGGAAGTGGAGGCAGCGAGGAGGAAAGGAAGTGCACATCCTACTTGACATGCAGATATGCAGAGAAGCTTTTTGCAAAGTGGGTGATGTCATCGTGTTTTTCTCAGCCTTCAGGACAGCAAGAGAAAAATAGATGAAACCAGCACATGCAGAGGAGTCTGTAAGACGAGCAGACTTCCCCCCCCACCCCATGCAACACTAATTGCTCAAATATTGATCGGGGAAATCATTCGTAAAGACTAAAGGAGGAAAAGAAATACTTTCCTCTTAAGAAGCAAAAAGGGCAATATTCTTACAGAGTTGCTGGAAAGGTCTAGGTCATCAGAGAATTTCCAGAACCACAGAAGTTAATCTAAGATGTTGAGCTGGTCTAATTTGTTATTTGTTTATACTGGAGAGCATGAACAACTGCAGTCTTTTGTTTCTCAGGATACCACGTGAAGTCTAGCTGGAGTTACAGCTAGGCTGGTTCTCCCAAGGGCCAGGCAGGTGAGAGACCCGTGGATCCTAATTAGCCTTGGTTAGTGGAAAGCAACAGCTTCAGAAGGGACTTTGGCAAGCCAGGACTGGTAGCTGGGCTGAGGGTGACAGGATGCAGCTGCCCAGGCTTAGCCTTGGCAAGGGAAGCAGCAATTAGGATTAAAAACCCAAACCAGAATGCTGGAGCAGCGCTAACCACTACTGCCCTGGCATGAGCACTAAGCCCCAAGGAAAAGCAGCAGTTCTGCTTGGCTTCTGGAGAGCTGCTTTTCTTTCCTGAGGAAAGGAAAACTACCATGCAACAAAATGTAAGAGCTACTCCAGAAAGTCTCTGCACCTCGTCAGCTTCTAGAGTAAACCATGACAGAAGTGAGCACCAGAGTCCTCTGTGGTTAAAAATGGATGTTGTGAGTACACCAAAGTACATGAAGAATACTATTTACAAAACAAAACCAAGAATCAACCACCAAACTATTAAGGTAGACTGGGAGAATGATAAAAATAAGCATAAACATAAACACGCATAAACAGTGATTGCAGGAAGAGGAGAAAACATCCACAAAGCCTACAGTGAGTACTGCTCGGGGATATGCAGGCAAATAACCACAGGAAAAAGGAGAATCAGATCCTTTAAAATATATCCTAAGGTTACAGGGAGACGAACGGAAAGTTTTATTTAATAACTGCCTGATAAATATTTTTTCATTTGATAGAGGGCAAGTCCCTCAAGTGCTCGATTTTCCACAGAGGGGTTTTCCCTCTGGGCCAGGTGAGTGCAGGGCAGCACAGCCCAGCCCAAGGCACTGGGGCTGAACTGAAACCAGTCTGGGCACTGGGGCAGAGCTGGAGCGGTGCCCAGAGGGACCCGAGGCAGAGCAGCACACGGCCCTCGCTGCTGCGGGGTGACAGCAGGGCTGCGGCTCCAGCGCCTCCTCCTCAAACCTGGAGCCTCTCAAGGAGTGGGAATTATAAAATCCAAGAGGGTTCTCTCCAGGCACGTCCAGGGCGAAGCCTCGCACATAAATAAAACCCTGCTTGCCAGTTGGTTTAAAAGCCAGACATGGTAATCAGAAGATATGGGTAAATCTCCAGCGGGCAAGAAAACAACAAAAACTGAGCTCTGGGGGATTCTTGTTCTCTTACTTGAATGCTATTTTCCACCCTGGGGTACACCACATATTGTCCCATTTAATTAAATGAAAAAGAAATCCATTATAAAACAAAACTAACAAAAACCACCCAAGAAAAAAAAAAGGCAACCCCAAATCCCTGAAAACCAAACAAATAAAAACCAACTCTGTCTGTTTAACTGGTCCCAGTACAACCCGGCAATAAGCTGGTATGGAGGGGTCAGGTGAGGTGCTGTGCAGAAAATGTTAGAACACAGCAAACGCAGACAGCCAAAGTCCCTGGTTTGCCTTGGGGGGGAGAACCTGCACTTATGGCCATTTTCTTGACTTCTTCAAGAGAACATGAAGCTATCTCGTATTTGTTGCCTGGAAAACCCTTTGCATTGAATAGCACAAGTCTGAAGAGAAAAAAATTAAACAGGAGTAGTTCAGATTTCCCCAACAGTGTTTTTAGGACCTTGCATGACACTAAACCTCACACCAGCTTACTCTGTTCCCTTTCCACAGGAACAGCCTGAGCTCCCAGACCTGGCCGAGCAGCTGGAGTCTGGCTTTAGGAGAGGTGACAGAAGTTCCCGGAGGCCCGTGGCCTCTGCAGAAGTGCTCCATGAGCAGCCAGCTGAGGAAAGCTGGCCAGGAACTGTCAGGCAGAGGCTCAGATTCAGCAAACACAGCCTGAAAGGGAGCCTGGGCACAGCTGGATGGGTCAGATAACGGGTCGGGCTGCCAAGTCCCTCTCCTCACGTCCTTCCATCAGAAGAAGTGATGGAAGAGTGAGTCCAATCTATTCAATATGTGGATTGAATTCTCGGGAAGGTGATCAAAGCAAAGGGCATGCTCTGGCACGGGGGAAAAGCCATCCACCAGCAGGCAGCAAACCAGATAAAGAACGGTCTGAGCGGCGCTTCTGTCCCCGCCTGCTAAGCTAATTGTCCATCAGGCCTGTTTGCCCTGCTACACATGAAATGAGTGGGAATCTGTGTTTGGGAACTGCAGGAATATTTGAGGTTTGAGAACACACAGCATCACTTTCATTGCAGTAATGAAGGCACAGAATGGCAGCTTTAAATGCTAAGGGTAATGATGCATTACCCTTCCCTCTCAATTAATCCCGAGCCTGCAATGCCGAGTGCACTTACTCCTAGAATTTTCTCAGAAAATGAAGCTAGAGTATTTCGTTTATAAATCACAAAAGGCACTTACTTGGCAAGAATGACCCTTGCTCATATACAATAAATCATGAACATCAACAGTCTCTAATGGATTTTGAGTCAGTGCCACAGAGAGCAAAGCCTGGGGCCTGTGTTTCAGGATTCCAGGACTGTGCCAAAGGAGCCTTATAAATTATTAATCCGTTCATCACGGTGTCATCCGTGCCACTGGAGAGATAGAGACACTCTGGGGCTCTGTTTGCCATTAAAAAAGTGATAATGGGTTCAGCAGGTGGACCATGCCTCCCCTTCCCCTGCTGGGATGAGCCAGTCCACACCTCATAAAATCCCTTCCCCGAAGTTGCATACATGCTCTTGGTTCATGATGTGCAGCGCTTTGAGAAGAGAAAAAAGAGGCAAAGAAGTCTGTTACCACAAGTAGCCCACCCAAGCCAGACTTCCTAAGGGATGGAGCCAAGGTCTGCGTGTGCAGATGTTTGTACAGAGAGAGGTACCCAGGGCTTCTTGTGACTTCTCTGCCACGCAGTGAGGACATGGGTATATAGAAAATTCAAGTTTTGGTCCGTACTGCTCAGTCTCTCATGCTTTTCAGTTATTCATCCCACAGTTTTCAACCTCTCCCCCTTCACTTTTGTCCCCATGGTTACTGAATCACTGTGTTCGCAGAGATTTTCCTCACTAAAGAAAATGTGACTAACATGAGGCAGCTAAATTATCAGAGCCAACTCTGACATTGGTTTCTCCCAACATGGATCTTATCTTCAAAACACCTTCGAGTAGATCTGTTCACCGGAACCCAGTCCAGAGTACGCAACACTTCAGCTATTGACAGAGCTACATCACTTGTCCAGGGAAGACTTGCAAAAGGCTGGAATCAGGCAAAGGGTGAAATTCAAACACCAGCTTTAGCAGACACACACAGCCTAGGAGCGCATGATACAAATAACTAGGAGATGCATTTCACCACCAAAAACAAATTAAATTAAGCCCTGGAATGGAAGGCATTATTTCCTCACTGCACCTGGGTCTAAGAGTTCAAGCAGAATGGCTTCTAGAAAGCCAGTTTGGTTAAGCAGCAAAAGACACACACACGTTTTAGGCCCAAAGAAATCTTTATTAAAACTGCACCAACCGAGGCCAGTGGGTGACAGGTCTCAAATCTTCGGCCACAGCAGTCTTCGTGCACTGACCCACTGCCCAGAGGAGCTCCTCCTACACTCAGCAGCCTAGGCTGCCCCAGAGAAGCTCAAACCAGATGCCTTCCAAACCACCAAAAAACCTCCAAAAAAACATTAAAATTCATTTGCATATGAGAGGCCTTTGTCTCCTTCACTCACGGCATCCATCCAGCCATAAGTGCCCAGACACTAAAGCAAGGCCAGCGAGACAACACCTCAGGCAAGCATCACCAATTCTGAGCCAGTAGACAATAGAAATGTGGAACACTTACCTTGGCCGCTACGGAGGAGTTGGGCTTCTCCAAGAGGTCCCAGAGCTTTTTCCTTTTCTCAGCACAGCAAGTGTTATCAAATTCCTCCCCTTCCCTCTCCCTCAGGGTCTCTGCTTCTCTCTTCAGCTCCTCATTCATCTGCTCTTTCTTCTGGTGGTAGCGGGCCTGGCAGCAGGACTCCAGGTAGATCTCGTCCACCCCCCAGTAGTCCAGCTCCTGACTGAAGGACAAGGCGCACATCTCCTCCATCATGTGCAGCTTGCCAGTACGATAGAAGTTCAAGATAGAGGTGAATGCCCCGGGATGCCTGTCGAAGAAGTACTCGTTCTCCTCCAGGTTGTAGTCATCACAGATCTCCATGAGGGAGTCGTGTGTGTTGCAGTCTCTGAGCTTCCCCAGCCTGGTCCGCGGCAACCTGTCCAAGGTCCGCCAGAGAACCTCGTGGGCCAGCCCCCCCACGTTGAGCTTGACCCTCCGGGAGCAGGCCTTGCTCCTGACGATCTCGGTGGGGTCCGGAGGCAAAGAGGTAGTAGAGCGAGATCCATGCTTATTCATCCCCAGAGGCATCGCTGGTCCCCCTCAGGCTGGACGCTCCAAGGTGCGGCGCGGGGCAGGGCGCGGGGGCCGGCTCTCCTCACCTCTCTTTCCCCTCCATGCCCCAGAGCTGCAAGAGAGGCCGCGCGTGGGTCCCCGCCCGCCGCCCCCGCCGCGCCCGCGGGCGGGGAGCGGGGCCCGCTAATCTGCGGGGACGGCGGCGC
>VYZT01010745.1:0-51546 GCA_013400735.1 Pomatostomus ruficeps
AATTAGATTTTTGTAAATGCCAAAAAAGGCTTATCATCTGGAAAACTTAAAAATAAATAAAATATTTTGCATGTATAATGAAAAATATGCAAAGAAAAAAGGATTAAAAACTGCCCATCTGATTTAAAAAAAAGCCTAATAAGCGAAACTGGTGCCATTTTCATTGTCATTCTGTCTCTAATGGGAGAATGAGAGAACCATGCTGCAGTTTACTATAACCTGAATTATCTTCTCAGAAGGCTAAACCATCAGGTGAGGTAAAACAAACCATAAGAGCTACCTGTTTAGAGAGCAGAAACCTCCCCCACTATGTCAGTGACTTCTCTCAGCTCTTTATCTCTCTACCTGCAAATACCACAAGCTGATACCCAGCACAAGAACAGAACTGTGAAGATTAACATGTTAGCTCTGAAAATATTTTACTGAAAGATTTCTTTAGGTAACTATTGTTTACCATATGTATAAGTAAATATAAATGGTTTCTAGCCAACTGCAGAAATAAACAGCTCATATGAGGCCAGATTTGTCCAAAGAAGCACTATCTTTCATTTGACCTGCCAATATGGCTGAGGAAGAAAGCAGCCAAATTTTCAAACACATACTCTCTCCCTAAGAACCTGTGTACCTGAGATTTTTTTTTTCTCCAAAAGAGCACCTCTTTTTAAAAGTGAAGACTTATACCAAGTATTGTATTAAATCAGAAAACATTGCACAGCAAAAACTAGGCTGTTGTACATATGTATGCACTTCTTTTAAAAAAATAACCGATCTGAATTTGCTTTTTTTCCTCTTCTTCTTTCTTTTTTAATGATTAAATAGGTATCTATTTAATTTGGAGGGTTTTCTTCGGGAAGTTATTTGGTATTTTGTTCTCTTTCATTTTAAAGGCTGGGAATGAGATGTTCCTAACAGTCAGTGCTTTAAAATATTCAGAATCCCCTTCCATAAATAGCACATCTGTCACAGCAAGGGAACTCAGCCAACAGAAAGGCAGATCAGACCAGCAAAAACAACTGCTATTCCAATGCATGATTACAAAATAAGTTTGGATTTTAGCAAGCCTTTATTTAGATTTTTTGTTTGTTTTGAACTTTTTAAAGTATGAGTTGTCTGATTATATACATGCCACCATATATCAAATTTAAGAATGTTAGATATGGATAAATTTTGAGGTTTATTTATGTTCATCTCTTAGTCAAATGTATATTGTCATCTTAGGTTAAAACCATGGCAAAGCTCCTATAGATTTCAAGAAGGAAAGATTTGGGCTATATGGAGCAGTTTGTTGAAGTATGATATTATTATTTCAGAAGCAAGTGGTAGTTTTGTTTATGGACAATGATTTCCAGCAGAAGACCAGTTTCAGTGGAGTCTCACAATAAATATATCTGTTCCTGCATTCTTGCAGTCAGCATTCTCATTCAGCCAGAGAAGTAGTGCTCTGGGACAGACACAACAAGGTGATTTGGGTTGTGTGATTTCGGAAACATTGAAAACTGACTGGAAGTGAACACAGCAGAGGAATAAACATCTCGCAGTGAACAGGGAAGTGAGCTTGTCCAAATCTTTACGCATACCTCTTGCTTTAATGGGACATTTTCAGTGCTTAGTAGTAGTTCTCCAGCCTTGGATTTGCAATGATTTTGCTTCAGACTCAACATCATTTCAGCTCAGAAATCAGTTTCTAAGTCTTTCTACAATTGAACAATACATGCCATAGTAAATAAATAAATTTTTAAAATTGCACTTGTATGTTGCACAAAGTCCAATTTTTCAAGGTAGACATATATTAATATTGTATGTTACTTCTCAGTCAGCACCTTGGATTTAAGTCTAATATGATTTGTGCCAAAACTGCTAAAATCCCAAGGCGCTGTCTCACTTGATTCCTTACTTCAAAATTCCCTGCCTCTGCTGGGTCAGGACTATCTCTGTCCATGCTATAAGCTCGTGTTGGTTCTGTATTCAATCAGCTTAAAGTGAGCCTATTTCAAGTATCCACACTGGATCTCACAGGCCATTTGTGTTACAGCCTTTCCCACTTTCAAGCATCCTACTTGTAAACATGCTTCCTCTGCCTTTATTTATCACCACTTGAGTGCAACATCTTATCTCTCCTCACATACTATAGCTTATCAAAATTGGTGAGGAATGAAGAGTTCCAACATCACTTTATATTGAGCATCCTCCTTGTGGTATATGGTTTTTTAGAGGGAAAGTCTGAGTCCTCCACATTGATCATTAGGTAAAAGGAAGTAGAGTGTGGAAAGAAAGACTCACTTAAAATTCCTAACACTGTCCTGATTTTTGTCTCAAAGTATTGCCACACCTTGTCTTCCTAAGAAGGAAATTCTAGGGCAGTCTGATAGTCTGGGAACTCTGCCAAGCACCAACCTTGTAGCAGTAAGTATCTGGAGGAAGACTAGGAGACTTTGAGAAAAAAGTGGCACTTTTAATTTTATATGGATCAGCTCACTTCTGTCTTTGTTTGACACAGGCCCAAGCTGGACCAAGGGACTAAATTGTGCCTCCAGCTATATAGAAGACATGCTGGCTGTGGGACTTCTGCTTAATAGTAGTGAACATGCCTAATAAATGAAAGAACAAACATACATACACCTGGGTTCGTTCACACCTTAGTACTTACAGTTTTGTTTCTTTTGTTTTTAAAATTGCATGTCAAATAAACAAGCAGCATACAGCAATCAAAAGATAGAATCTGCCCCAACCCTCAAGAAACTGTAGTTATCTGTTTGGCGAGACCATCCCTGCTAAGCAATGACAAGGGGACATGAAGCACAGCTGGAAATCCAGGGTGGGTGTTTCTAAAAAGGCATTCCAGAACTGGCTACAGCCTTTCAGCAAACCTGCTCTTGGAATGACTCCTTCAGCCTCTGAATTTCACTGCATCAATTATGTTTGTCTCTTCATTCCACTAGTGCCATTGCATAAAACACATTGTTAATGAGCACTCAGTTTGGAATTAAGAGTTATTTTGGAAAAGAAAAAACCCACACCCTTTACCATGAACTAAAGTTCTCTGACCTAACACACTTAGGAAAGCATCCATATACCCAGACATTGAGCCCAGTAATTAACCTGCTGCTCAAATGCCTTCCATCCAAACTCCTACTGCTATATCCTACATGAAGAAGCTGCCTTCTTCAGTACTGAAACCTCCACTAATTGTTGTTGGGGTGCAGAGAAAAAGGCAGGGGGACCAAAAAAAGGACTGATGGTAGAACCTTCAGAGTTTGCCTTTTCAGAGCCAAAGCAAAGCAAATTTATGCTTGATCCGGCCAACATGCCCGGGACTTCCTTTTGTGTACACATGTAGCTTAAATTGCCCGAAGGATACAGACTAACTCAGTTGAGTGCTGACAGTTTTCCCAGACTTTCCCACAATTCCTTCTCTGTCTCTGTATGGCTACAAAGTCTTCCATTATTTGCTGGGACAGAAAACAGTTGTCCTTTGTTATTTCTATGAATGATTTACACACCTTCATTTTTAATTGCCACACTTGTATAAACAGGCCATCAGAAATGATATCGAAGTGATCTAAGATGCAAGTTTAGACTCCTGCCGTTCCTGTTAGTTGGGGATTTTTCCAGCACTACTGAATTAAAAGCAGAGCAGCATTTAAAGGCGATTCCTTTTATAAAAGGCAAGTACTGAGAATCTAGAAAGGCAGCAAGTATCTGAATATTATGAAATGTATTCAGAGATACTCCATTGTATCAATGTGTTATGAATATGCATTAAGAAAAAGCATAGGCTTTCCTACACTGAAGAATCACAGACAAGTAATGTATTAAGATAGACTGAGGTGCTGTATGGTTTTTTGTGAAATGCTTCTAACAGCCACTTATAGTCTAGTACTCTATAAACTACTAAATCTTTAAGGATTAGAATAACTGAGATTCACTGTAAACAAATGGCAAAGAGAATGTCTTTTAAAATGGTAGAACCATCCATGCATTCTGAAGGAAGTGATACTTTTACAGATATTTGCACTCATCTTTATAGGTTGTATTTCTGTATTTCTTTATAACATGACACTCACAGTAATTAGCAATAACAAGTGCCTTTGTCTTGGTTTTTCTCTGAATAGTGCTTTAATTACTGATAAGCATGGTCTCTCCATCTAATTCTACCTCCTAAGGCCCTACTTGCTTTCTAAACTGATGCCAGACACAATAACAAAGGTTTCAAATTTCTGTCTCTTATCACTCCTGACTAATTCACATGATTAGTGAATGTAGGTATTGCATTTTTATCAAATTTACTATGTTCTTACCAATTTTATTTTTCTCTGTACAAAACAGCACAACTTGCTTGTGTTGATCAGCTCATCCATGTTCACATCACCTATTTCTTCTCTTCCAGTTTTAACGGGCAAACTTTTCTTTTAGAGAGTAACAGACTCAAAGATTTGATATGGAAAGAGGCTTCACTGAGTCACATAAAATCCTGCAGAGAGATTATAGTAATTTTATCTGAATCATCCTTAGTAACACTAGACACTGGACAAGAAGAGCAATAAAAATTACATTGGAAAATAATAGATTGGAAAAAAAGTTTCTCAAAGTAGTCAACATAAAATCCATTCAGCCATTTCAGATTTTCAAATCACAAAAAAATTCTTTTAGAAATACATGATACTTCTGGAATATATGACTTTTAGAAGAATCAGTCTGTGAATATGATCTCAATTATTGCTTTTTCTTTTTTTCCATAAAGCTTTAGTAGGATGTAATGTCATGACTGGTATATTGTCCAGCTATTTTGAAGAACAAACAAGATGAGAATAACACACATTTCTCATTATTAAAAATAGTGAGAAATCAATTGTGAATAATACAAGTGCTGGAACAAGCAGGGGTTGGAAGCTGAAGTATGTCAGTGGAAGAGAAAATACGCGAAGTCTACCACAAAAGCTGTTTAGTATTTGATAAAATAAAATGTCATATAGCAGGACAGAGTAATCTCAGTGCTTAAAACCCATGTATATAGACGACTGTCTCACAGCTCCAAATAGTCTTACAAATGTAGAACCAATGCAACCAAGAAATCCATTTCAAGCTCTTATGCTCTCAAGCTCAGCTGTCCATTATGCTGATGAATAGGGGCTGCTCTTTGAGGCCAGTAGATCTCGAGCCATTTCTCCCAGCTAGTCCAGTTGTGAAGCTTGTTCCTTCATTTCTGCCTCTGCTCCTGACAAATGGGAGTGGAGTTCTAAGCCTTTGTCTTCCAACTGTTAACCTGGTATGTGTAACCAAGACCCAAGAGTATTAACTCTGAGCCCCCAACTACTGATCTTTTCCTCCAATGGTATAGACTGAGATTTGTTTACTCCCACTCTCTTCCACTGCCATCACTTCCACAGCTATGACTCTTTATTGTCCTGGCCAGATAGGTACCTCATTTTAAGACAGTTCTTCTACAAATCACAGCTCTCTGCAGTCTGAACTAGTTCAGCCAGAACTGAGGGCAGTGTAAATGAGGGCCTGTTTAAAAAGCTTTCAGTCCTAGATCACTTACAAAATGACATAATTTCTCTCTGCACAAACCCCACAACTCTTCCATTTGCAGAACTGAAACTGTTCTGATGGTTTGAATGAGTCGGGAAGATAGAGACACACTAAGAGAAAGTTGTATCCCATTAAGTCCTTGGGAGTTTCAATGACATTTTAGGAGTTGGTGAGCAACGGTAGTGCTTCGTTAGAGTGCCGAAGTACAAAAGGCTCTATTAACAATAATAATACACTTTTACAGCATGTTTTTATCCAACAATCTCAGAGATCATTGCAAACATTAATTGAGCCTAACTATAGCCTGTGATGAATTAGCATTATTATGCTAATTTTATGGATGGAAAGAGAAAAAGACAGAGAGGTTAAGTGATTCACTCAGGAATAGAACCCAGCACCACATGCGCAAGGGGTTTATCCCAACCAGGAATTGTTGACAGACAAATGCAAGTGGGATGTCAGATACAAACATTATAAAAGACTTCCAAAACCATCACATAATTGCTCTGGGGAAGGGCTCATCAGCAAGGAAATAGTGTTGCTGTGGACTTACAGCAGGTAAATTTCTTTCAGTTGTTCTTTCACTTTGAAATTCTCACTGGACCTTTGCAAGATCATAAGCACCAGGAATTTCTTACTGGTTATGTTGGTTTACTTAGGTATATATCTAAAAGTAGGAGAATATTTTAAGTAATGGCCATGAGGCCTGAATCAGTCATCTGTGTTATTCACATCAATTATGACTTCAAAGAAGAGGACAGCATGACTGTATCTGATTTCTTTAAAACATCAAGCTGGATATAGAAAGGAGGACAAAACAGTTAAAATAATAAAATGTCTCTCCAAGTACCATTCCAATTTCCTTCAATATTTTCAGCTCTTGGGAAAAAAAGAACAACCAAACATTTAAAAGCTGTTTTGGCTTCCTTTTCTCATTGAATATCTGGGAAAACACTCAATCTGACACTCTTTAATCTTAGTCTGATTTAATGTAGCTTCCAATAAGAGGTACAACAAAGTTGCATCTTTACCAAACATCAGAGGCTCTATTTCAGGCAAAAATAATCCTTAGCTTTTCTTCCACCCTTTGTACCATTCATCATTTGCTATTACTTAACGCTGGTAGTTCATTTCACGTGCCTGCTTAGTTTTACTGTTCTTTAGACAGCCTTTTCAATGATTCCTAGTATGTCCATGATACTTGATACATTTTGAAACTTTGTAAGTTTCTAGAATATCACAATCTTTATGCAAATGTATCTTATTAGTCCCCAAACAAATAATTTTAATTAAGTCCTTAACAGACTTGTCATCATTAATAGCAGAAGAAAGCAAATGTTCTCTTATGAATATCCAACAGGGAGTAACTAGTAATTAAAGAAAGGTATTTTCCTCTACAACATACTGAAGAAATTCTTGGTGATTACCATTTTTTCTCTTCATTAATCTTCTTAAAGGTTTCTTACCTGCTTATGCTGAATATGCCTTTTATTTGCTGGGCACTTCTGGCTTTATCGGTTTCTGTGAAAACTTTCCCTTCTTCCTCATTTCATAAAAATTAAACTAGTGTAACACAGGAGCCGAATTCTACAGACATAAGCAAATCAACTGCAGCACAAGCTTAGTCTCCATTTCCAGCTAACCACAATTTTCCCTGCTAGCAGTATGGTCAATGGTAGGAGCCTTTTACTGGAGATTTCACTTAGTGCCTTAAGGATTCCGTAACATCTTCTGAACGCTGCTGGTTTGGATACACCAGTCATGACATTACTTCCATGCTGATTCTGACAGAAGATGACATTTGGAAAGAACAATCAAAATGCTGAGCGGTAGAAGAGCCCAAAACAGCCAATCAGTACTAAAGGGGCTCAACCTCACACAACTGAATAGGCAGAGTCTGGCGTGGAACACTTCAGTTTTGACCCTCTCCTCATTCAATATGAACTGAGAGTAAACCCTGGGCCCAGGACCTTTGAGTCCAGATGAATATTTTTGTTACTTTGTTTGCTTATATAAAAAAGGCCTAGACAACCACAAATCCATCTACATTGCCAGTTGCAGGATGTAATTGCAGTGGCACCTTCATAGCTGAGCTAGTTTGGGTAGTGACAGAAAGGAAGATACACAACTGCTCACTTCAGCCTAGGCCAATGACACAAATTCCCAGGATCCCAGACCTGGTGGGCTCACAGTAAAACTCCTAATCTTAGTGATCTTCCAGATTTCCACAAACACTTGAGGCTGAAGCTGTGGCAGTCACTCTTCTCAACACGAGGTGCTTGTTCTTGACCCAGGTAAAGGGTTAAATCCATTCCTTCAAGAACCAACTGCACTGCTTTTGTTTGTCCTGGTTCACTGCCTTGCTGTGCAAACACTTGTGCTGGCACAAGGAAGAGGGGTGGGAACAAATACCTGTGGCTAGGGAAGTGGTGTGACTGCCTCTTTTGGCAAGCAGTTCCTGGAGAACTGGCACCACCTTCATTGTACCTGCCACCTCTTAACACAGCCTTGTGATTAGTTTAAACTGGTAGGAGCCAGGCAGAGACCACACTGCTCCCAGTGCCTGCTCCTTGGCAAGGCTGGCTGCTCCCTAGGGACAGGGAGATAGATGGCAGCAAGCAGAGCAGGTGGCTCACCAGACACCCTCCTCCTGTCCTGAAGTAAGGGAGCAGGGCAGGCTAGGGGTGGTAGCTAAGGTCAAACCAGGTCATCAAGCAAGTTCATGACAATGAGGCAGGTCCAACTTCAGGCTGAGAAGTCAGTCTGCAGGTGAGGGTCAGACACAGCCCTGTGACTTACAGGCAGGTCTGTGATGCCAGAGCAGGCCTGAGGTCAACCCAGGAAGTGACCCAGCCTTATGATCCCCAGGCAGGACAACACTGACAGGAGAGAGCCAAGGTCAGGCTGGGAAGTCAGTCCATAGGGCTGAGGTCAAAACAGTCCCCAATGCCCAGATTAACAGGACCTACACACACAGGCACAGGTATAGCTGTGGTAGAAATAGGTACTGAATGTAAACAGAGCCTCTGGGCCCATGGGTAGGGCTGTGGGGGGGCCCAATAAAGGCTTATTAGTGTCATCAGGGTCCCAACAGTCCTACTCTTTCCTCTTTCTTGTGTCCTGTTCCTCGCACCCTCCTCATTCTAGCCGTAGTGCTTGTGAGGCTGCATGTGGAGTTGGACCTGCCCAGCAGGAAAGCAATCCTCTTTTGGTAAGGTTATTTCCCCACACTGCTGTGTGAACACCAGAACTGGTGATGTGGAGGTGGCTGGAACCTGTGGCTCAGGGACGAGGATCAATACATGGTGGTAGATGTGGCAGTGTGGTCTAAGAGGGGTCTACGCCACTTGTGAAACTACACTCAGAGTCTTCTGGAATAGTACAGATACGAATTTTCAGACTGCAATTACCTCCTAATATAATGGGTGTATTGCAAGTGTCACTGCTCACAAATATAATTATAGAATTAATTTTAAAATTTATATAGCTCTACTAGGTGATCTATATGCAGCTGGACTAGATGGTTGTCGTGGATCCCTCCCAGCTGAAATATTCTATTCTATAGACACAGCTGTGGATGTACTTATATTTGCCCGCAAGTAGTAGAAGACACTCACTGTCTCTAAAAGCACAGTCTGGGCTAGAAACATTAAATTAAAGGAGCACCAGTCACAAGGAAGAAGAAAGGGAAAAGGAAACAATGTCTTTTTTTTTTTTTTTTATCAGAGCTTGTTTTTTCTTTCCATAGTCTGTGTAATAACCCAGCAATGGAATGCAAATTAACATTCATGGTTTTTTTTAAACAATAGCCTTTGTGTTCTGAACCACACTGACAAAGCAGAACAATACAAGCAAAACATGATCACAAAATCTTTTTCCAGCAATGTGCAAAGCAGTTTTGTTGGAAACATCTAACTGTGAGGGAGTCTGTTTTGGAAAGTAATAATGTAAATCCAGCTTCTTTTTACTCAGCTGAGAATGTATTTTATTTTTTTCTCAAGCTGAATTTCAAACTGCTACATCACTACATCCATGAAGTCAGTATGGTCCTGGGCTCTAGGTCTAGGAAGCCAGACTGAGCGGATACCAGCAAGGGCGTAACTCCATTTCCAGGATTTTTATTACCAATGAAAAATGCACTGAAAAGCACAGCGCTTCACTGTCAGAGACCTGACCACTCACTGTGCTTACAAATACAGAAAACCGGATATATCACCTAAACCTATCACCTTTTGATTTGAAGACACTGAGAGAGAATTCTCATATTTGATGCCAGGTTTACTTCTGAGTAGGAACCTTCTGAAAGGTAAAAATGCATGTAAAAGCATGCTTTGTCCTGAAAAATCTAAAATTTGGAAAACTAATCCCATGACTGTAGTTACTGCTGGCAGATGTCAGCTCCTGTGGAAGAGAATTTATCTGCTGGTCTACTAAACTGCTGTGTAATCTCTCTTTAGACCCAATCATTCTTTTCAATTCATGTGTAAAATATCCCAACCTATCTTTACATGTGGGCAGAACCACATTGCCTGAGAGACCTTCCTGGAAAGTGTTGAAAAGCTTTGCACGACTGTAGAGCATCTGTAGTGAAGGTGTCACAAATGAGTGGACCATTGGTATATTGGCAGTGTTTGGCAGAGGTACTTCAAGTATCGCAAACTTGAGAGTTCACCTGCTCCAAGCGTGTCCCACTCCGGGGGAGAGGCTGGGCCCAGCCTGTTGTGGTCCAGAAGAGCTCAAAGGGTCTTACTTAGAACCACTGTTTACAGGGTTGCAGGAGAGTTGGCTTTAGTCATAGTAATTTTCCATCCTGGCCACAATTAGGGTCAGTGACTTTCTTTGAAAGTTTGATAATAAAAACGTTCCACTCAAGTTGTTATTCAGGCATGAAAAGTGATTTTGCAAGGCTATTCTTTGAAAAACAGGAGCTGACAGTGTTTCTGATAAGCTCAAGAGGAGCTTAGTCCAGGTGCTGTTTGTCAAGGCCGAGGCTTAATGGATATTTCTAAGATGAGAGTGTGGCCCAAGGAGCAGGGGAGGATGCACCACCACAGAAGGTAACCTTGAAGATACACTCCAAGGTGTTTCTGTCTACATTCTCTGAAATTATAACCACCAACAGCTGTCACCACTCTGAAATCCTCTGTATAAAACATCAGAAGATATCTTCTCCATTAACAGTGTAGAATATACAAATTAATGAGCAATACCAATCATAATCCACTGAAGGAAAAAGGATCACTACAAGGACAATTGGTTTCTGTGTGTCTTTTCTACACAGCATGCAGTTCTCAGCCGTTTTTAGCCTGTGGTTACTCACTGTGGGTGACCAGGCTGGCTGCTGCTGCTCTTTGAGGTTCTCTGCCTCTATAAAATGGACTGATGTCCATTTTACAAATGCAGAGGAAGAGCAAGGACAAAACAGCATATTTCGCATTATGCATTTAAAACATAAAAAAACATCAAAGCAAAAGTAGCTTAAGAGAGCTTTCTAGAGTTCTCATAAGGGATAAGGAGAAAGTCAGAAATTAGTTACATTCCTCATTAGCTTTCACCTACTTGACAAGGATTCCACTGGCGTTACCTCTTAATTTTATAAAGAGGAGCTCTATTGGAGAAATGGATTTGATGATTCTGAAATGGCTAGCATCTTGTCAAATATAACATGCTGCGTGTATTTGTTTGAGAAGGTCTGTGGTTGCCTTAGCTTGTGGTCTATAATCATCTTACCATGAATAAACTGGTATTATCTAAAGGTTTATCAACTGTAATTTAATTTAACTGCAAACTCTGCCTTTAAAAGATACTGAAATTACTATTGTTATAACAGCCACCATAAATCTGCATTAGTGACTGAACTTAAGACCATTTGCTCCTGGGGCTGTAACCCCAAAGAAGCCATAGAAAGGGAAAACTGAGAATTGCTTCCTGATATGTGGGACCTAGGGCTTTTCGCCAGAACAAGTGTTTGTGAACAAGACACTCAGAAGAGAGACGCCATTGATCACTCAACTTGTGTTACCAAAATTCTATAGAGATGACTGTTTCCACCACTATTCAGATTTCAGTTTGCAGTTATTCTAAATCTGGTCCTGTATTTGCAATGCAGTTAAGTGATACTCAGAACAGGCCGTGTTACTCCACTCTTCACACAGACTTTTTTCCACCTGTCAGCTTGGACTTTCCCCACCTCCCTGCAGCAGGACTGTTCTAATCTCTCTCCTCCCCTGCTTCAACACTGGGCGTAACAGGGTAAATAAGAAAAGCAACGAGATTTCAAAATATTTAAGGAAAAAAAAAAATTAAAAGTTGTTTTATTGTCTAGTATTTGTCTGAAATAATTTTTAGGTTCCATTGCTAATATGGAGCTATGGTATGATATAGTTTGCTTTAATATTTTTGCATAGCAATTCAGTGATGTTAAAATGTGTATATCTCTAGAAGACCTGTTGAGAATTTGTGAATGTACAGATTAGACATCCTGTGTTGTTTTTGAGATGCTGTGACGTTTTCTTCACTGAACTCTTGGTTTAAACCAGCGCTCGAGCAAGGCGGCCCCGGAGCGGGCAGAAAGGCCCGGCGGAGCAGCGCAGCCCCCGGCCCCGCGCTGGCTGCGCAGGGCGCGAGTGCGAGCGCTGGGCGGGTGCAGCAGCAGCAGCCTCCGCGCGGGGCTCAGCTTACACACAAACCTCGGGCCAGCTCTGTGTCCTAAGCCATTACCTGGATACTGTTCTCTCTGCTATACTGCGACGCAGAAAACCTTTTCCCTCCATCATACCTTAACTGAGGACTCATTCCAAAGTGGAACTCATTATCAGCTGCTTTAGTTTTTAGTCTCTGTGCAAACTGTGCTGTACTTATGATGACGATAACAAGCTAAAATAAAGGCCAAGCTGGAAACAGTTTATCTGCTGCCTGACCACAGAAGAAATTGGCAAGTGGTTGGGCTCTTACTTCCTCATTTTTTAGTACTTCAAGTTACAAAGAGGGATCTCATTGGCTCATCTAAATTCACTGCTAAATAAGCACTTTTGTACTCCCTTTTCATGTGCTTGTTAGATCTGCAAATGTAAGACCATGAACACAATGCCACTGCTTTCAAATTTAAATGTCACAAGTTGTGCACGTCAATATGTAGTGAATGGTACAGTAATGCAGCAGTTACTGAAATTTTACCCTGAAGTACAATGTAACTCTTTTTCCTCATCATAGCATTATGGGACAGGATTTTGGGATCCAAATAGTAGGAAGTGTATTAGCATTTATTTTAAAATAATTTTTAGCTTCAGAGGTATATATCAAAGCTAAAAGCAAACATACCCTGAAAAGTTAAACATTAAAAGGCAAGTGAACGAACACTAGATTTGTTTTCTTTCAGTTTTACAATCATTTACAAGCTGACAATTCATTTTCTGGTGTACGTACCTATGAATGATCTCTTGAGGTTGACAATGCTGGAAAAATTTTCAGTTAAAAATTATTCTAGTTTTTCAGATTTCTTTGTCTAGGTAGCCTCTCTCAAAATAAATCCCCAGAGATTTAATTAGCTTTACCTTACTCCAAAAGGCAACCTCTAGACTGTCCAGGGCATACAGTGAATGTGGGGAAGCAAGAAGTAAAAAAATATGCATGTCTCTCCCTCGAGTAGAGCAATTTTAGTGGTCCTAGAAGAACAATGCATTTTTAGGTCAAGAACACATTGCTTTAAAGACTTAAACAAAAAGAATTTGTGTTCCTAGTTTTTGATGTATTTCAGAATTCAACAGTAAAAGGGACAAATTCACCAAAAAAAGGTAGTTCACTAAACTACATTGTTCTAAATGTAATGAGTAAAGACAAAATAGTGTATATCTTTTCAGATATTAAAAAATATTCTGAAACTTGATTCTGCAAGTTGATTTTGCATTTGGAAAGACTGGAACTTACTCTACTGCTGTTAATTTCCGATCTAACAATAGTTACCTTCATCATATTCTTTATAATCATCATTTTTACTACCAGTGAAAGTAGGTTTTAATTTCTTTTAAAATAAATCCTGTTTTAGATTTCATTTGGCAAATCTGCAGCATTCTCACATGCCAAGTCATACTCTGTCTTCTGCTTGATCTTGTTTCATAGTAAGCTTCATAGTAGTAGGGTCATGATAACAAGGATATGGAAATTGTTAAAGGAGCCAAGCAGTTCAACTTCCCTTAAGTTTCAGTCAGTGTTATAAAAACACTGTGCAGGAGTATCCAATACCTTCTTCTTTATTTTACAGTGTTGAAAATCATAATTTCTTAGAAGGTGGAAAGTTAGAATTTTACATACAAGATCATTCACCTAACTCAGCAAACTAAATAGCTGCTGTGTTGTTAGTGTTTGCCATGTGGTGAGTAAGAGCACCAAGTGTTTGCCTGTTGAATAGCTTGGTTTGCAGCTCTTTGTTTCACTGACCATAAACCACAGGGTTAAAACACAGTGCAAGTAACAAAATAAGAAGGGCTGTAAAACAGTGTTTTCACAATGTCTTCCAATGGCTGTTATCAGAAGTAGCAGAAGGTGCAAACTCAGTTGCAGTCCATGAATAATGATAGTTTTTCTGGCCTATTTATTTTAGCTATTTGAATGTCCATCATGTTTTTCTTCTCTGCAGAAGAGGCAGTAGTCAATTACAATGATGATTATAAGAACTGCAATTAAAACAATTCCAGCTGGTCTGACAAAAGTAGCTCCAGGCAGAGTTGGCCACAAGGTTCTGTTTTGAATGTATCTTGAGGTGTTTCTTTTCTGTAAGTAATAGGCAAATAGCTTTAAGCTTTGTCATAATCCAAACACAAATGATGACTTGGTGTTTCACTGAGTACACTAGTGATAAATATTGTGAAGATCAGGATATGCACCAAGATACTGGTGAAATGCCATCAAAGTAAAAGGTCTTCTGTCACTTGCTCCTTGTACTCTAAACATTATCTGTATTAAAAATTACGGAGTTCTCACACTAAATACTTGTACTGTTTAACAGATTGCACCAATGTCACAGAAGAGGGAACAACGGAGCAGGCGATGGCAAATACTACAGTTTAAGCACTTCCAAAGCAGTTGGGTAATTTCAGAGCATAAGTCCTGTTTTCAAAAGTCATATAACAACCTTGACGGAAGCTTTCACTTTGCTCATGGCCAGCTGTCACTCAGCTGTTAGCCATAGGCTTCGTTCTGACAAGGTTTCTAGGCTGCTTTGGAGAGCATGGTGACCTCATTTTTATTACAATGACGACCAGCCTGTGCTTGGCCGTTGGGTAACAATAAGCCATAACACAGGTACTACATGTAGTTTCTGTCTTAACAAAACCTTATGGTAGATTTTCCATGGTTTACCTACAGTTTTCTTCCAGAATACTTCTGAATACAAACAGCATATGGATAGGGGAGAGTCAGCATCTCTTACTGACTCTGTGTGGCTCAAGAAGGTGACATAGAGTCTCCATAGATATGTGTGGCCTTTGGGCACATGGAGAAGAGATAAGCATTTAAAATGATTACATGTGTTGCAAAAAGTTTGTGGAGAAATACAGAGTATAGGAAGTTTATTTTAATGAATGTATTAGGGACAGACATTGCATGTGTACAAGCTTTTCACAGAAAGAGAAATATGAATATTTTTCAGTTGTTTAAGCAAAAGGGGCCAGTGACTACAGCTTCCCTCCAAGGGGCTGAGTCATCACTTCCTGTCGACATGTTAACCCTAACACATCACTTCAGAGTTACAGCTCCAAAGCTTCAAACTGCTCCACACAGGCCAGCTTCTTCTTGTACAGTGCAGTCACTGAGCTGCAGTTCAGCAGTGTCAGTACTGGTGTCTAGAACTACTTTTAAAGTGCACTGCATTGTCATGAATCAGCCTTCTGGTCTCCTACTATAATCTGTTTAGCAAATGGCGTAATTTGCTACTTCAGACATTTATAAATATATTTTATATATATAGATATATATGCACAGTAGGCATTCAGTCTTCCATGTATTGTGCAGAATGATGAACTCATTGAAAGGATGCATTAAAGAAGCAGAAAACTGCTATTGTTTTTGTTAGAATTCTCAGAATAGACATGGTAGAATCAAACCACTGGGTCCTGTGGTTGTCAAGGGCCCTAGAAAGTCAATTTTATATGTGCATAAATAAGGAAAGCTTTGCTTAGTCATTATCTATCAGTTGGTTGTTTCCTATGTATGGGCAAAAGAAAACAGTGGGTAAAGGGTCTTCTCTGCAGTTTAGATCTGTATGCTGATTTAGATCAGTCTGCAAGGCATGTGGTAAAATTTCAATTTATGAATTTTTACAGTTCTTGTAGCAGAGTCATGGGGCCTGTTCATGCAAGTCTTTATCCACAACATATGGAAGTCTTCATCTTGCAGATTTTCCAATATTACAAAAGTTTAAAGAATGTTAACACTGAGTTTGATAGAAGTGAAGCCTGTTTGTGCATGAGCCATGTTTCTACATGAAGCTAAAGCTTCATTTTAAAAGCATCACAGACTTCATTTGGAGTTTTTAATTAGACCATCTATAGAAGTAAAATTCTTTCATTTTAGCATTTACACAAAACAACAAACCCACTCTATATTAGTTGTATTATTTCAGGCACTGCTAATGGACATTACAATGATAATATATTGATAAATAAATTAGGAAACGTTTAAAGGAAATCAAAATCAGATTATCACTCTAACCTGTCTTATACTATCTTCTATCATTGCTACATTCATTGACTTTAAAAATTCCAAACTAATTTTGACTAAATATATTTGGAAATACTTAATAGTCTGGAAGCACTATTAAGTCACTGTGGAAACAAAAGGATTTTTAATACCTATATATTTAGTGGCTGAAATGATCTGGTAATGCAAATCAAAAAAAATACACGCCCAGCAGAAACACCTCCCTCTTCAGAGGGGCAGTCCAATCTGGCATCCAGGACCTCGTATTCACCAACTGCTTAGGTCATGTCCTGAAGTGTCCCTGTCTCAGGAGCCTGGGTGGCCCTTCCTGCAGCCAGGGATGCTGCTCTGGGACATGAGAAGGAGCTCCATTTTCAGCAGTGGTAGCTGTGACAGTACTGGCTCTACACTCTCTGCTGACAGTGCCTAAAACCTGGCAGCTGTCACACACTTCAAGCACTTTGTGCTCCAGAAGAATGAGGGTCTCCTTATTCTGACAGCCCCATCATATCCAACAGCCCCATATGGATGTCTTAGGTAACTCAGGGTATTTTAAAAGGCACTGGAAGCCTCCATTTAGGAAACTGAATTTTATCCCAAATAACATTGTATGAGCAGCCTGATGCTTTGATTCTGGCCTGCTTCTAGCTGTAATCCTGATATGAGAGAGACTTCAAACAACGGAAAATGTGGATTACAATGTGAGATGCTAGGAAGGCATCACTTGCTAACAGGTCAGACTACTGTTCAGATAAGGTATTTCTAAACTGTCTGTAATACCACAAAGCTGACTGAATCTATTCTGAAAAAACTGTCCACGTGATGACAGAATATGTATAATTCTAGCTAAAATAATGTACTCTCTTCCACTGATGCCAAAGGGTACTGCTGGTTTCAATTGGACAGGACTGGTTTAAGATAGAAGTGTGGGAATTGATGCTGAATGCTTTCTAGTCTGTTTCAGTTTTATTCAGACTCATGAGAAAGAATGTTGTAAGCTATAAGTAAAATGTTAAGAAGATGGGACATATTCAAAAGTATTTTGGTTTTGTACCAATAATTTATTCCCAAATTTAAGAAATATCATTTGAAAAAGTTTCACAGTACAAAAAGAGTATAGGAATATGGTGAACTTAAAAGATGAGAATGATGAACTAAAAATAATTCAGAAGTAGAAAAATTTTATAAGTTTGAACCTACTGAGGCAATAGTTAAAGACATAAATGACTCAGATCTTAGGGTGCAAACTCACTGAAGAATATCAAAAGTAATTTTCAAATATATCTTGCAGAGTTTAAATATAAAAGTATATTTTCCAGAAGTAGTTTTTCTTACTACTGAGAAGAGTAATCTGGTGTATCCCCACTCATTTGATGTTTAGCACTTGGGTATAGTTTTATTCTTTGAGTGTAACACAAATCGTAGTCTTAAATTCATCCCTTTACTGATAAGAGTTTCATGTAGGGAATTGTTGTCCTGAGTTTTGCAGTTTCTCAGTGTTTCTCTTTCTGTAATACTTTCTCACACATTCTTCTGTAAACATGGCCATGGTTTCTTAACAACTATCTATGTTTTGCTAACTGTCTGTGTTGTTTATCAATTTGCTATACTGGGTGGAGAAATACGATAGATTGATCCTTTGACCAATGGAATTGAGAGGTGGTCATTTCTACCTCCAATCCACGGTGATTTGTAAAAACATATAAATAAAGGCAGAGGGTTCTGCCCTCTCTCTCTTTTTGCCCTCTCCGTTTGCTGTCTCTGTGTGGTCTTTTATTTGGCTCTCCATTGGGCTCCTCGGCCTAGCCAGCCTGACCCAGTGCTACAGGGAATACCCAAACTTTTACTTGGAAAAGACAAATTTTAAAAACAGATAAAACATCAATTTCAGCATTTCACCATGGCAATCAAACCCTGATGATTAAAGGAATATGACGTAACTTAACTGTATATTCAAAGAAAGTTAACTTACCTTGTATTTTTTCTCTGTTCAAATTGGAGTACTTTTTGCATCTGTTTCCTTCTCTGTATTGCTAAAATATTGCTCATTGTAAAAGAAGAAGCAAGAGAAATTAAAGAGAAGCTAAAATAGAAAAGTTATTTGGAAACCAAAATGTCTAGAATGGCATTACATATTTTGAATATAAGTCCTTTTAGAGGCATTTACAGTTTTTTATGCTATCACAGACTCAAAACAGTAATAGCAAGACATATAAATATTGTAATAAATACAATAACCTCACAGCAATCATAGATTTACTGTGGCCTAAAATTTTACAGAAACAGAAAAAGTAACATAGCTCCCCTTACTTAGAATGTAATTCTCCTAATTAATTAGTTGTGGTAAAGAGAATACATGTTTATAGCATAAAACATATTGTACGCAACTTAGCTGCTCTGATTCACAGAAAAGGGAACATATACAGTCATTGTCTTTTTGTTGTTTTGTTGTTGTATCACTCTGTCAATACCCTTTGGTTTCTCCATATGTTTTCTAGCTGTCCTCTCTGAAAACATTACAAAAATCCTTCTTCCACCCAGGTCAAATAAAAAAAAAAAAATAGGATCTTTTTATATTTTCTTTATGGCATGAATTATATACACTATTTAACTGCATGTAGTTCACTTCAGCTGTGTCTTCAGCCAACTTAAACAGCTCAAAAGCAAGACATCAAAGTTGTTTCAAAATTTTTTAAGAAAAGCCTAAAAATATTTCAGAAATAAAAGACTTTTAAATGCTTTAATAATGGGGTATTAGAAGTAATATGAGAAGAAATAGGGAATAGAATAGCCATGGGAAACAGATTGATTCTTACAAAGTCAGTACTCAGTAAGGTAGGTATAGACAAGCAAGATGAAGGGTGTGATTGAGCGGACATACCTCCTTCCACATCAGCACTACCCATTCTCACTGCTTGTTACTCAGTTCTGCAGCTGAGATTGAATCACTGCTGGTTTTATGGAGTCCTGTGGTCTGCCAGGCCAGAGAGGGTCAAGAGAACATCTTCTATATGCTGTAGAAATAAGTATATATAAATAACTATGTAACTGAAAAACTAACTCACCTTTAATGAAAAATAATTTCTGGGACTGTCTTCATTACTTTTGAGAATCTCTAACGTACATAGTGAATTTTAACTGTGAAAACAAAACATAAATTGTCTGGGAAACGTGGGTGAAACAACCAAAAAAACCTCTATATTTTTCATGCAAATTTTGGTCTGAAGCCATAGAATGGCAACAACCTTTCCCCCAAAGTAGGTGTCAATAACAGACCTAAATAGGTAGCTCCAAGCTGGTATTCTGTGTGGAAAACAGCAGCAACTAGGGGTATCCGCACCAGTACATTTTGTTTAATGACACAGGCACTGGGAAAAACGTGTCTCCCGCCTTCTCTGACTTGTCCTTGAAAGTTCCTCCTTTGCTCCAAGCACCAGAGATCAGCAGGCAGAATTTCCTTTGGTTGGTTCTTCATGATTGTACCTTGTGTCTGTCTCCATCCACAGGTGACTTCTGAATCTGAGATTGCTATTTTGTTGATATTTCTCAGACAGAGCTTGTGACTTAAAAAGGACTGCAACATGCTTTTAGCAAGACCACAGTGGGCTTGCTTGCTCGCTCTGGGCTTTATTTTTTTTTTTTTTAATATATATATATAATTGTATGGAATTGTGGTAATAAAATTATTCTAGTTGATGGAACAGATAGAACCCATCTGAGAAGCTATATTGTTGCAATTTCTGAGGGAAAAAACAAGTCGACAACATGCTGCTTATGACCAGCAGAGAGGATGGGGACCCTGCACTCTCAGGTTATTGTCCAACTGAAGATTCTCAGGATACCACTACTACAAGCCTGGCTCTCTGGGTGACATTGAGCAAAGACTGCAAAACTGGTAAGGAGAGTTGCAGCAGCACACAGCCATCTTTCAGCTAACATCCTACAAACAGCAGCTGCCAACAGCAAATTATGAGTCTGTGCTGAGGCGGTGAGCAGGGCTTTTCACAGCATAGTGCATTTGGGGTGTGCTGTAATTGGGGTTTGGTAGGTGTGCGGCAAATTCAGGAAGTGCAATTTGCACCTCCTTGTGCCAGAAACGGAATGAGTCAGATCCTTAAAGCTTCAATTTCAGCTTTGCTTCTGCCTCCTCATTGTTCTGACTAATACAATGATTTCACACCCAGCTAAGTATGGTAACAGCCAGCTGCATGGCCTCTAGGTTAGAGCCAGCCCATGCTGGCGTCAAAACTAAATGACTCCCGCAGATTTCAGGGGAGTAGCTGCAGGCCACTTCAGCTACCTGTAAGCAAAATTATTAACTGCACTAAGAAACACACAAATCAAGGTACATTTAACAATACAACAGACTGCATCAGAAGCCATTAGCATCTCAGTTCTTAGGTCTCAAATTTGAAACATCTGAAAGAGGCAAGAAGTTCAGAAAGAAAAAAGCAGATGGACATAAGGCTTTTAACATATTAAAAAACCTAGTAACCTCCTAAACAAGAAACTTAAAATAGGCACAGACTTTAAATACAAATCTAGCTCTCAAAACATAAGAAAAAAAGCCCTAGAAAAATGCTCTGTATTGTTTCGGCCCCAGATGTGGCCCAATTATGGCACACCCCAAATGCACTATGCTGTGAAAAGTCCTGCTCACTGCCTCAGCACATACTCATCTAACAGCACAGGATCAGTGTCGTGTGTTAACTTGGTATGACTTTGGCCCTGGGCGATAGGCAATACTGAAATACTCTCTCTCATGAGGCTCTCTATCTACCCACTGGCACTTGTCATGGTCAGCGTACACATTTACAGAATACAGGCTTCTTTCCAATTTCTTTCACTACTTACTATAATTAAAGTATCTCAAAAACCATTTTTTACTAATGGGTAGGAGGTTTTTCCTTCTGTTTTAAAATTAACTCTAGTAATTTGTGAAGAATACTGAGGGTGCAATTAGTTAAAATAATGTAACATTTGAAAGATTTAGTAACCATTTTCTTTCCCTGTGTTCTCCCACTGGAACCACAACTTGGCAATGCCAATAACTGTTTTTCCTTCTGATCTTGTGTAAGCCAAAACCTTGGTCTGACAAATGATTTGTGAGAGCAGTTATCTAAAACTGCCTGGAGCTCTGGCAGAATCAGGCCAAGGGCCTTGATGCTAACCCTGCAAAAGGTAATGAAGGTTTGCAGTTGGCTATTGGCAGAGTAACATTAGATTTGGTTCTGTAAAGCTGTTGTAGCTACAGAAAATGAAGACTTCATAATTTAGTAGTGCTCCTAGTTAGTCTACAACGTTTTTTCTCAGAAGTTGAGGATAAGGTCAGTGGTGAGACCCAGAAGCTTCCCCACCTCTCCAGAAGAACTGCAGGGAGAAAGACCAAGGTAATTTGACACAGACGTCAGACTTTGAGTGTGCTTCCTGTATTCTCTAGTCTCAGAATAGTGCAGCTGACAGCTAGGATCCCTCCATTCTAACAGATGTTAGGAGTATTTCAATAAATATCGAAACCATGGATAGCTTTCTGAGCCTGATATGAAAAACAGGGATTATAAGGTTTCCTGCATGCTCTTTGTAACCTCCTTAGAGGCCCTGATTATCAGGCTTGCCTGCCTATCAAGCACTACTCGCTTTTTGGGTCAAAGAGTCATCAAAATGGGGTCAGAGGACGAGCTCATTATTTCCTGTCTTCTCAGCAGTCTGCTCCCACTGTGTTTCTTGGCTCCTCTGTGACGCACATGGCATTGTTTGTGAAACAATGTCATGTTTTAATGATTTGCAAAATCCTATGAATCGTGCGTATTAAAGATACTCAACAAGCATTAACAACTGCTATTTAGTGCAGCAAAGTTTTATAGAATTTCAAGGATATAGACTACTTATGTGTTGAACAATAAGCCCGCATTATAGTGGCATTACTTAAATTGCCCATCAAAACTTCAATTAACTGGCAATAACATGAAAGAAATATACACAGAATTTAAAAGATGTTTTTAATCTAATTTGTTACATCTGAAGTAGCAATATTTTCAGATTAATCTTAGTAAAAAAGCATAAAATAAATATTAAAAAAAAGTATCCTTGCCAAATTATTAAATCTGCAGAACCCGTAAAGTCTCTGACCCCAGAGTGACCCGCTGCCACGACGCTGGTGTCACTGGCGTCGTTCCCGACCCCACTGCCCGGAGCGCCTGCCCGGTGTGTCACGTCACATCGGCCCCTGGCGTACCCTGCGGAGCTGCTGCTCCTGGCCGGCACGAAATGCGGCCGAAGCTGTTCCCGGTTCCAGCTCCCGCACAGCCCGGGCGCCACCGGGACGCGGCGCCGCCCGGAGAAGCCCCGCCTGAGGCGGCCCGGCCGCTGCGCCGCGGCGCCCCTGGCACGGCGGGTCCGTCATGGCGCCCCCTGTGGCCCCGCGCCCTGAGCGATCACCGGCACCACAGCGGGATGGCGGGGAGCACTGGCCCCACAGCGGCCCCACAGCGGCCCCACAGCGGCCCCACAGCGGCCCCACAGCGGCCCCACAGCGGCCCCACAGCGGCCCCGCGGGGAGCACCGGCCCCACACCGGGATGGTGGGGGAAGGAGCTGCCGGAGGCACTGGAACATTATTATTTTTAGGGATAGTAAAACGTTGTGATGCCTGCTCCTTGCAGGAAGCCTCATTAAAACTAATTATAGCTCCTCCTTACAGCCGCATTACATTTCTTTTAAGAAATACATTAAAAGATAAAAAAGTGGCAGAAATGTCAGGGCAGTAATAACATAAGCTGAATAAACCGCACCTTTTTAAATAAAACCTTGAGAGTCTGCTATATTTAATGTAAAAGAGTGCACCTGGTAGGCAGAAATCATCATCATCCCAGTGTCAGGAGTAGGTTAACATTTCAGATCACGAACTAAAATTATGTTTGTAGAGGTTAACAATCATTTCCTTCCTTAACACATAATAAAGTTGTATTAAAATCATATTTTCATTCCCTATTAATACAGCTCCACAGATGACCAACTGATTTAAATTAGAGAACATTTACTAGTTTGTTTTTTCCATTGCGGCCACCACAACAGCAGGACAAGTACCTCCAAAGCCTGCCTGGGCCTCCAGCAGCACCAGCCACTGGAGCTCGAGTCCATTTTGAAACCAGGGCTAAGTGAACAGCTGGCTCGAATAACGCCTGGGAGCCCACACCCTTGCTCTCCCTCAAAATAACAATGTTTATTACATTCTTATTACACTGAAAGGAAAGCAATAAGCATTTGGGAAAACAACCAACATCTACAGGCTGGCGTGTGGGACGACAATACGATGTTATTCTGTCCAGCAATCTTTTACTTCTCTCTCCCCATTTGATAATAAAAACAGTGACTGGACAAATGTACCTTTCACAATTTCCTCCTCTGCGTTTTGTTCTCTGTCACCATCCCTAAAACAACACAAACTAACCAAGCCATTAGTAGTTTGTCAGATTCCAGAGTCTGGGATGCATTTTCTCCAGCCTATCTCTATCTGGAGGGAAGTGCAGAGCTGCTGCAGCAGCCACAAAAGCACAAGAGGTCCTGTACATCCCTCTGGCTCTTCTCGTGCTGGAGAAGAATTGAGGGCACGGATGAGAGTCCATACTGACATTGCTGCCATCTCTCTTGTGTCATCTCTCTGCACACCGTTCCATCCCCCTCTCCAAGTTTCTGTGCTACTTAGAGCAATTACAACTCGAGTGACTCATTACACCACATGTCTTGGAGCCACTCCCCCATACAAGAAAATAAAAGCTCTCCCTTTTTTCTATGAGATCCACTTTCTGCTGGTATTTGAACGAGACAGTGGCAACCCAGAACTGCCAGAAGAAGTGGAACCCAACACTTCTTAAGAAGCTTTGTTACCCCTTAGTGACTTGGTAGGAACAACAAATATGTAAAGTTAAATGAAATGGAACTAGAATGCTCCCAGTGACATACTCAGTGCAAGGCAGTGACTTGCAGTTGGAAAAGCACCTCTCCCTAAGAGATGAAGACTTTGAAGTTACCTACATGTGCATCATCCTTCAGATTCCCTTGAGCCGACAGCTTCCTCACCTACCTGTGTGAAGTTTATATAGCAACAATGAAGGGAAAGAAAACTACTAATAAAGAAAGTGAAATAAAAAAAAAACAAAATAGAAAAATATGCTAGAAAGAAGCTCAGCAGCAGAGTCAGAAATCAAACTTTCCCCTGAAAACAGCAACAGGGATCTAGCCAAGAAACAATGGTCTTGGTATATTTAGGAAACTCGGAGTGGAATAATTAGAGGCACATCTTACTTAATCAGTAATACATAAGAAGTATTTTCTACCACCCTAACTATGGATTTAGTCCTGTAAATCTTTACTTGCATAAGAAGTTTGTACTAAATGCTTGACAGATGTTTATCCTGTTCTTTAAAAAATTGTTTATCAGGAGACTGAAACAAAGCAGTAGATTGTAGCATCTAATTATGAAAAAGAGGATACACATTGCATCCAAGTATTGTGGCACTCTCCTTCTTTTAAGGTGAACACCATAAATCCTGAAAACATTTGGATTAAAAAAAAAAGTTTTTAATTTAGGTACATGTTTTTTAAACTGAAGATCAATCTGGCAAATACCAACAAGCAAGCTGCGCCTGTTCAGCATAAGCACGGTGTATTTTACTTCCGAGATTGAGTTATTTTTAATCTTTACTGCTTTATTGTCGTTTTAGAAAGTGTCTAGGTATATGTAAGTATTTACACACATAAGTATTTTACAATCCATAGAAACACTTTAAAAACAGTGCACCTGCAGAAAAATATTAATATGAAAACATATAATATTACAATGCTATTCATATAGTATTTATGTTATACATTAAACACAAATTATTATATATCCTTGTTCAGAAAAGCTTTCAAGCTCTGACAGCGTTATTTGACGGTTTACATACGGTAAAACGGAAAGAAAACTATTTTATTATTCTCCACTAGAGGGAGAAAGAGCAGGTCTTGTTGCTGGGCAGATTCTGCAAACAGTTTAATACTGCACCATTTAAAGCAATGATGTAAAGTTTTGGGGGAAAAAACCCCGAGCAATGTAGTCCATTATATTATGAAATACGAAGTAACTCCTAAAATACTAAAGCCCTAAAATCGAAAATGTCATTGCTGCTAGGTTACTTTCTGGAATTAATACTACCCCATGTTGATTTCTTTAGACATGGGTGGTAACATATTTATTAAAAAATCTGAAATAAATAGCAAAATAACAGAAATTGTAATATTGAAAAACAGTTAATAATTTGATAACAAAACAAAATCACCTCTATTGTACTTTCCATTCTGTATTGGATGTGGAACATTCCTACAGGTACTGCATCGTTTTCACAGCTTTCTTAGAAATCAGAGCATGATTTCTTCCACCCAGCAGGTCATCCCTTATCTCAGAAGCTCAGAGAAGTCTCCCCTCCACAAAGACAATTTGACAGTAACTGTTCAGAGTGTCGATGTTTCCACTTCACCTAAACACCCGGATGATCCCGCCCATGATCTCCACACACGTATCCATCACTTTTACTCCCCTGGACTCGTGGTCCTGCTGGTTTGCAGTTTGTGGTATGATAAGAAAACAAGCGCTGGTGTCTGTGTGCCCACAGAATGTGTAGGAACTGTCCCAGACCACAGAAACATGATACACTTGGTTTAGCTTCAGAGTACTGAGCAAGTACAAGCTTCTGATGCACGTCATGTCATTTGGAAAGTGGGCACAGGATGACCAGTACCTGAAGGACAACCATGGACAGCACATAATCAAAGGCTGAAATGTTACTTTCATTTAAAACCTGCTGCAGAAAGGGTACAGAAGAAAGGCTGGGAGGGATTAATATATCAAGTGGCAAAGCAATAATTACTGGAAGTGATTTTGAAAAGTTGTAAATACTTCTTTATATACTGAGATATGGACAAACTAAGCACAATACAACAACTGTTCAGTTTGTGCTCGTATAGATTTCAAAGGAAGCCCTCTGTTTATGGTTCAAGAACAAAACCTTAACAAGGAAACACAACCCAGGCCTTAAAACAATGTTTGAATTTAATTTTGAAATTTACAAAATGCTCACAAATAAAAAATCCTGTAAAATATATTTCTATTCTGCACTCCTGTTTATATTTATTTAAATTTTCTAAGGAACTGGAGGCAGTTTAATAATACATTCCTTTTCCCTATCTCTGTTTAGGGAAAACTGTAGTTATTGACAGTATGAGTGCTATGCAGATAGAGATTGAAAAAAAACCCAACAAAACAAACACGTGATATTGGAGCAGTTACTGAAAAGGAAGGAATGACTCTATCTTGGACACAAAATGGCAGCTTTTGTACAAATAGTTCTGGCTGAGCTGTCACAGGGATCTCTGTTGCAGGATCTCTGGGTTTTGTTGGCCTCATGCAGATCAGTCACACTCCAGCCCTCCGAAACAGCCCATGCAGCTGTGGAGAGTGCAACAGCAGCAGAACACTGAGCACATCCTGGCAGCTTCACATAACTTGAAAATCCCTGGTTCAGGTACTGCTGCAGGTGATGTTATGAGATATAAGCCACTAATGGCGCACTGCAGTTTAGTTGTGAGCTGAGGAAGTCACGTGCTTTAACTTGGCTGAAATATTTACAGCTCTCAATTCAGTGGAGGACAGTGTATATGTCTCCTCCTGTCTCTAATCATTGTTTACCTGCTCTGTTCTCATGAATCCTAACACCATTGCTGGTCTGGTGTTTAAAAAATACCTTTTTTGAACATATATTGCTTTGGGATTTCACCCAAATTGAGTTATCAAAATGTCATGTTAGATTTGTTATTTCACAAACTGTTTGTACAGAATGTAATACTTTGGCAGTGGTGCCACAGCGAACAAAAAGGGAAACAGAAAGGAAAATCACACAGTTCTAACAATCATAGACAAACTCAAAGTTTACAAGCACAAACACTGTTATATATATTTTCAAAAGGTTTACAGATCAGAAGATTTTTTTGACCAAAATGTCTGCCAAAATAAGCATGAAACAAAATACAGAACAAAGTTAGGAATATATTTTAAACTTTATGCTTATTCAGCAGTAAAACCAAACTTATTGGTTTGGGCAAAACACATGCAAAACATTTACTTCATATCCACTGGAGTAAAATATTTCAAGAGCAAAAATTTAGAAAGCTACTGCACACGGATTAATACTGTGATTTGAATGTCAGAAAATCAGACATAGCCTTGCTACCACTGAAATAAATACTTTTATTTATATTAACTAGTTCAGCGCTAATTTGACCTTGCTGGAATTTGCAGTTAATTTGGTATATTTGCAACAGGTGCAACCACAACCAAGTCATGCACTGAATGCTCTGAGATCTCTTTCATGCAGAAGCCTGACCCGGAGGAAGTGACTGCAGTGCCAGTGTGAGTCATGTCAGAGGCCCTGAGTTCTCTCTCTTCGCATGGTACCTCAGATGTTCAGCCAACTGCAACCACACCCTTACGCTCACACGTTTTAAACCAGAAAAGCGAGATATCGCCATGTGCAAAACATGTTAGTGTTACAATAGCACTTAGGACTAATAGGATTTTTCTTGATAAGATTGTTTATTTTACCTCCTCAATATACAACTTTGATTGCTAATGTATAAAGCTGAAATTAAATAACACCGCAGAAAGGGAGTGTATTATCACCTCTTCTTTTCGTGAGCAAGTGTCATTTCTCCTGGGCTGTAACTTTCTGAATCAGGGAAATAACAATAATGAGTTGCAGAACACACATTTTCCTGTGGACCGCTTTATCTACAACATGGAAATGTAGGTTTGCTGTTGCTGCTGCCACTGAAGAACTTAAGAGTGTGTGGGTGGCATCAGTTCAGTTCAGAAGCAGCAGCCACTGTACACACTCCTACCCATCTGATGTACCCTGCCAGCTCTTTAGGCTTCTTCTCCAGCTCAGTGTTCTGTTCCTACTCACTTTCTCCCTTCATTCTTGCGGCCCTTCTTGTGGCAGGATGAACCTGGCTCCAACCTCTCATGTGAGGCAATACTCAGTTTTACTGGGGGAACCCTCTAATATGAATCTTGACAAGTCACTGATAAAATAGCCCCTCCATTGTGAGGCAGGACTGTTAACCTCTGAAGCATCCCCATCTGCTGAGAAACATATTTTGGTCCTTTTAATACACTCCAGGAAACTTTCACATCTCTCACAGGACACACAGAGGGTTTTTTACACAATATAATTGGAAGAGGGTAACCTTAAATTAAATATTACAAAGAAATTCTTCCCTGTGAGGGTGATGAGACACTGGCAGAGGTCACCCAGAGAAGCTGTGGCTGCACCATCCCTGGAAATGTTCAAGAGCAGGCTGGATGGAGCTTTGAGCAACTTGGTCTAATGGATGGTGTTCCTAACCACAGCAGGGGATTTGAAACTACATGATCTTTAAGGTCCCTTCCAACACAAACCATTCTATGATTCTGCACTGTCCTCCTAAAGGATTCAGGAAAATTGGACAGGACCTCCTGCATCTGTAGCTGCTGTAATGCATCAGCTCTTAGAGAGAGGAGAGAGAAGACAGAAAAGACAAGTAGTTATTCTCCAAATGGAAATCTCCATGCCAGCAATGATAAAAATATTGCTTTTTCCTCTACTTTTGAATTCCGTTCCCATGGTTTATCCTCAATCTGGGGTGAACTTGAAGATAGCAAATTAGTTCATTCTTTCCCATTTGAGTAAGACTGCAACTATCATGGGAGTAGGCGGGGGAATTGCTGAAAATGCTCATACTTCCTCGGAGTATTGTTTGAGAATGCTGCTTTGTGGTTAATCCACCAAATATACCAAGGATTCTCCACAGACAGGCAGTGGGAAAACAAGAAAATACGCATTGTTTCTGTTTGGCAGTCTGGAGTTACCAAAATGAAGTGAGGTCACAAGATTTTAGGGTATCATAAGAAAGCTGTAGTACTGTGCATCTCTGCGTCAGATCACAATATTAAGTCAGGTTTGTTTTCATTTTTGCCTTTTTACCCAGCACCAATGTAACATGCCCTTGCAAATACGCAGAATTCTTCAGTCACCCAAAAAGGCTCATGGAAGAAAGAGAAGGCAAAATCTATAAATACCATAAATTATCATTCCTTTTAACAGCAACTGTGTAACAAAGAATTGGCCAGGTCATTTGGTGATACTTTGTACTGGTTAAAAGTTCAGTGGTTGAACAAAACTGGAAGAAGGATTTTTTTTTCTGTTCTGTATCTTGGTGCTGCAGCAAGCTCCTACTTCAAACCTTTCTTTCCTCATCAATCACTGCAGCACTACCTCTTCATGGGAAGCAGGGTGGCAATTTAATGAGAGCTTTAGGGAGGAGAGTGATTAGCACTACATCAATAGTAGAGGAAAAATGCTGGAAGATAAATAGCACTTTATATTTTCATCAGTACACATTTCCAGAGGGCTG
This sequence comes from Pomatostomus ruficeps, assembly GCA_013400735.1. Taxonomy (NCBI): domain Eukaryota; kingdom Metazoa; phylum Chordata; class Aves; order Passeriformes; family Timaliidae; genus Pomatostomus; species Pomatostomus ruficeps. The sequence continues at coordinate 29,712 of VYZT01010745.1, forward strand.
AAAAGCTTCCCTTTTGAGCAATGGGGATTAAGCAAATGGTTGAAGCTGAAAAGTATGGCCTGAATGAATTAACTGCTAGGTGGGTTAAAACTGGATGGATTGCTGGGCTTGAAGAGTAGGAATCAATGGGTTGATGTTTAGTTGGTGACTGGTACAAGCAGAACACTCAGGGGTCAATACTGGTGCCAGAATTGTTCATTGCCTTGATTGTAACTTGGATAATGATGTAAGATGCACCTGCAGCAGATTCTCAGACAATACTAACTTAGAAGGGGTGATTTTCAAATCAAACAATGGAGGTTCAGTTTGAAAAACTTGAAAACTGGTTCAACAGAAACCTTATGAACTGTAACAAGGAGTGCGAAGTGAACACATGGGGTTGAATAGTGTCAGGCATCAGTGCAAGCTGCAGAGCAGCAGCAGCAGCTGAAGAGCATGTGGCTATCACAGTGGACACTATGTTGAACATGACCCAACGGGATGCTTTCATTGTGAATAAAGTGAACCACAGTCTGAGCTACATTAAGAATGCAGCACAAACAAAACATGAATGGAAATTATTATCCCTCCTTATTTAGTGATAGTGAGTCCACACCTGGGATAATGTGTCCTGTTTGGGGTTCCCCAGTTCAAGAAGGATGTCAAGAAACAGGAGAGGGGCATGCAGAGGGCTGCTGAGATGGTAAATGGCCTACAGCATCCAACTTGTGAAGAGATGTTGAAGAAGCTGGACTTGGTTTGCCTGAGAGAAAAGAAAATAAGGGGATATCTGACAACAATCTAAAACTACCCAAAGGGGACTGGCAAAGATCATTGAGCTGGACTCTTCTCAGTAGTAGTGAATGGCAAAACCAGACTAAAAAGTCACAAGCCGAGTCCTTGGAGCTGTGACTGGATGTAGATGATTGTGCATGGCTGGTACTACACAGGAACATATTGCCTAGAAAGCTGGTCAGTCTCTATCCTTGAAGGCTTTCAGGGGCAGCTTAAGCAAGGCCACGACTGACCTGCAATACCACAGGTCACAGTCCTGCTTCCAGTGGAAGGCTGGCAGGGAGGACCCCAGCAATCCCTTCCAACCACCTCTTCTAGGACTATGCTGCCACAGTGCCCCCCAGACAGTAAAGGAAACTGAGTTATCAATTCTTCCTACTTCTGCCTTCATCCCTCTCTCCCTCCATTCTTATTTCTCTTTAAGTTATATTATGATATCTAATTGCCATTATGTTTAAGCGACTGGTAAAACATCCTTCCTTTTCAGTTGGGGTTACTCTGCTTGCCATCCAAGCATTTCATACAGCTAAGATTTCTAAGGCAGCAGAATCTGTCAGCCTTTGTTTACATCTTATTTTACTGGAGCAGGCACCTTATTCTTCTTAGCTAAAAACTGCAGACTTTTTCTGATACTATAAGATTGTCCTCCCCATTCTTAAAAAATGGACTTTTTTCCTTACTGTACATAATTTGTACTCTTGCTGGTAGACCTGCACTATTTAATGGTTACAATTCAAGTAGATCCATACATACTCATCTTCCCAAGAGACAACATAAATCCAAGATTATAGCCCAGAACCACAGTGGTATATGAACCAAAACTGCTGAAGCAGTATGACACAACTGAGTGAATTCTCCATCAAATCAAATCTCTGTTGGCACAAGGATTTAGGCACGTAGGTGGCATCTCAGGTACTGGAGGCACTGGTTAATAGCCAGTCAAATCTGTTTCTGTGGCAGGTTTAATAAAGGATGTTAGTATGTTAATTCATAAGTGTACGTGTCTCAAACTTGAGTAATAACACTAGCCAATAAGCAGCAAATTTCAAGTGTCAAGCCCCTAGCATTAAACCTTTTGAGAAACAGACTCCAGACAAAAAGCTAATGCCAAGTTATAAATTAAATTTTGGGATAGCAGTGCCCGTACACTGTTGGGCAAGGTATTATTGTAAAAGATGAAATAACCGGGGAACATGTATACTGCAGAATGACACGCATATGCAATGAACTATCACAGTCTTTTAAAATGGAAATCTAATTTTGAAGGAGATGTAAATAAACCAATTCACAAGTCTCTGGCACTAATCCTGTTGTGTATTCTGGAAAACGAATACTTTTTGAAGACTGCAATGCAAAGGAGTGTAAGTTTTATGTAAAGACTGAAGCCATAGCCATAGCCACACACTTGAACCGTACACAAACAGAAGTGTTTGATATTGATATATTTCATAGACTAGACACATACTGGAACAGCACATTTTTTCAATGAAAAAAATAGATTTGCATTTGTAAAGAGCAGATAAAGAGTCAAGTAAAAATGTAGGAAAAATATTTTAAAAACTCTAAATGCATATTTTTAACCCCCTTCAGACCATTTCTTCTTCAACAGATTCTGGGCCACGTTTTGCACATAGGCTGCATGTGTAACACCATTAAAACATTCCTGTTGGCCTCTCCTCATTTTGTCTTCTCTCAAGGTACTTCTTGAACAGCCTTCATTTATACTACTCAGTGCATTGCTAAGACATAAGAATCTCTGAGGACGAAAGTTATGTATGATGGCATACACTCACCTCCGCCTGGGTATATTCACTGCAAATAGAGCAACGAATTGCAGAATGTAAACCTCATTAGTCAGGTTATTCAGAAAGATACAGCCGAGTGGAAACTGGTCTGAAAAAGTAATGTATTTTTGCAGCTCTTCTCCCAAGGGTGGAATATTTTTGAAACTTATTTATTGCGCAAATAAGATACTATACAATGAAACTTCCCAAGCTGCATTGTCAGGGTGGTTTCGATACATAAATTCAACCAGCCACTCTGAAATAAACATAATTCAATGGCCGTTGAAATCCTGATACCGGCTGCTGCTTTTATTGGATTATATCCTCCAACTCTCTGGGATGTAAATTTCCGGCCATAACCTGTGCAGCAATAAACTTCATTCAGCCACAAGAGTGTGCATGTGAGAGGACTGCAAATCTGCTCCGCCAAACCAGAATTAGCCGGTATCGCAGGAATGAAAGAGCGTGGCGATTTGAAATTGCAGGGAATGGAGACAAGGCGGTGCAGAGGACGAACTGCCTGGGGTGCAGGCGGCCCCAGACCGGTGCCACACTCCTATGGAAAATAAGCCCCCGGGCGGCGAGCAGGGGCGAGGCTGAACTGGCGCGGGCGCTGAGCAGAGCCGGGCGCAGGTGGACACCGGAGCCCGCAGCAGCCCCCGGGGTCCCGGAGCGTGGAGCAGCGCCGCGGGCTGGGCTGACTGCGGGGGCTTCGCGCCGAGGGGCGCAGGGACGGCGCCGCTGGCGGAGCTCGGCGCGGTGAGTACCTCGGGAGGAGCCGCCAGCCACCGCACGGCACCGGCACCGGCACCGGCACCGGAGCGGGCGGGGAACGCGAAGCTGAGCTGGGCTGTGCAGAGCTGTCCCGGGCTGTCCCGGCGTCGGGCTCCCGCGGCCGGGGGCGGCGGCCCCTCGGAGGCGCGGNCCGGCTCCGGCTCCGGCCCGGGCTGCGCGACAGCCGCTGCTGAGCTGTCCGTGCCGCAGCCCCGCCGCCCGGGCGGTGGCGGCCGTCCCCGCCCCAGCTCTGCTTCGCATAGGTGATCCGAATCGGAGTGCTGGGAAGGCGTCGCGTATGAAGCTCCCAAACCTGTTCTCTTGGGAGAAAAATGTACATCCCCTGCCTTCGGGCTGCTCCCGAAACAGGCTCTAAGGCTGTACAAAACAGAGGTGCACGCCTAATTCAAGCCGCCGCCCATTCCCTTGGTACCAAGGCGAGAAAAATGTCTACTATCTGAGCCAGTGCCGCCGTCCCCGGGGACGGGGCACCACGCTTGGGTCACACCGGGGCACAACAGCACCGAGGGGTCTCCCGGGGAGGCCGCCTGAGCAGGGATGGGAAACATCCCTCAGGGAGGGGCAGCAGGGCAGCACCCCCGGTCTGCAAACGGAACTGCTGCCGATTTACGCAAACTTGTGACCCTTGCAATTAGTTTAGCTTCTTAAGCATTTAATTTCCCTGACTTTGTGATCCTTGCTGGGCATGCATTGTTATGCACGGGGGCTCTGACTGGCAGAGGTGGCCCATGTGCACATCTCCATGAAGCTGCTGACAGCTGAAGCGCTCGGCATGTTAGCAAGGTGAAGTCAGACTGCCAAAACATATGACAACCAAAATAAACCACGTTTTTAGCAATGTTTCCTCTGTATGCCTTCAGCAACCAAATAATTACATGTAGCACATTTACCGAGAATATTGCAAAGTAAAACTCATTACTCTTTATAATGCATTTATGAGTTATCTGTTGGAAGTGCCTTTAAAGTACAATTTTATCCTATAATTTTTAACACTAAAGCAGTCAAATGCTGGAAGAGGTTGACCAAATACATGTAAATTATTCATCATATGGACTTTTTCTATCAAGAGCAGATATTTTTCAGTGATCTGGTTGAACTACAAGCTAGAGAGCCATAGCTCCACTGATGGTATATGGAACTTTGGTGTTTTGCTGCTAACTTAGGTCTTATTACAGCACGTGCATTTGTCCCTAAAATAGCTCATGAGTTGGGTATTCAAAAAAGCTCAGCATCTTTGCAGGCAGTAATGCTTGGGCCATTTTTCTGAGAGCTCTGCATACTTTGTGTGCATATGGTCTAATAGGCTTTTCTGGGAAAAAAAAATCTAGTTATTTTCCAGGTGATCAAACAAAAATACAGATACTCCTGCCTTTAAATGAAATTCCTTATGAGGGGCTGTATTCAAACACTGTTACTGTAAGTGGGTCTTCACTGCCTTGCTTATTGGGGAAACTGGCTGACTTCACAAATCAGCTGCTGTCATTTTCATTACAGTTCCTCTAGGATTTCACAATTGCAAAGAGTCCCTTGGGCTCCTCTCCCTTTCATGAGCCTGTTCTTGGCAGTGCTGTGGTGTGGGAAGAAGGCTGAGGGCAGGTAAGTGCCTGCAAACAGGCCATGGGGGGATCAGTCAGTCCTGGGGAGGGGATCCAGGCATCCAATCCTTGCCTTATCTAGAGACTGAGAGTTTGTGCAGTTATTGGAGATGACCTCCCCTGCTTTTGAGTGTATTTGCTCTGAACTTGTGACCTTAGTGAAAAGGTAATAGCATGAAAGTATTAATAGGCAAGAATTCAGTTCAAATGGAAGATATATGCATCTTCTGAAGATTTGTGGGGGTTGATACAAGCATGACATTAACTTACATCTACTCAATCTAAGCCCATTCTGTCAGCAAGACTGCAAAGAGGAATGTCACAACTTTGCAGTTCAATATCTATTATTTTTCTTCAAATAATTTAAAAATGTAGAAGATGTGCCTATTTCCTGTCCAAAGAAGAAATTTTTTGTATCCAGTATCAGCATTGAGGTTTGCACAAAACCAGTAAAAAGTATAAGAGAGAAAGGTGAGGCTTTACATTTAATCTTGACTCTGAATCTTCAGTTACATAATTTTATATTCCATTATCTAAGATGCACTGTAATATCCCTCATACATTTTCATTAATCTTATACAGAGCATGTGCAACAGCTTGCGATTTTCCTTCATTCTGCTACTTCTCATTGTTTCCCATTAGCATGATTATTCAGTGTTTATCACCTTTATGCAGCTAGTCTCTCTGTGCCTTGTGAGTGGGCTGAAGCCTCCCAAGTAGTCCTGTAACCTACAGAAACAGAGGATCTGGCTCCGAGTACATTATTAGGAAAGGGTTGAGATGTGATCTTCAAGACCTACCTTTTGTAGAGGAAGGGTGAGGTATAATTATGACTAAAGCTGTCCTCTTTAATTAAATAAATAATTTAATTTAATAATTGTGAGCAGGCTGTCCTTTTATGGACAGAAAACCAGTCTGCACCACCACATCTCTGACTTATCCCCCTGCTGCCCGTCCTGCCTCAAACACCCTGCAGGACCTCTAGAAGGACCTCTAAGCACCATCCCCTTTCTCTGTTTCTCAGTTTGGAAAGGAAAAGCCTGGAAGGAATTTCAGTATCCGTTTCCACTGGCAACTCACTAGCTGATCCCAGTTATCTGTCTGTGTAGCAAGTATTAAATGTGCACTGTTCTTGTTCTTCCTGGCTGTGTCACCAATACCTCCCATGGCCAAGGTAGGACTAGTGACAAGTTAGTTACTAAAGAACATCCATCTATGAAAAATTTGCTGCCAGGAGTGCAACATATTTTAGCTGCAGCTCACTTACGAGGCAGATCAGTGTGCCCTTGGAAGAACCTACGTGCTCAAGCTGCCCTTAGTTACACATGATTACCTGCACTGCAAGGAAGGGTCAGGTGGCACTTGACTACAAAGGGAACTTAGACAGCAGCCAGGCTGGAGAGGCTGCACGTACCACCAGTTGTTCACTGGTGTCTGGGACTGGCCAGCTCTGGCTCCAGCTGTGGGTTACTGTGGAATGCCTCAGGGTCTTCTCTGTGTGTTTATCTAGCAATGAGGAAAAAAAAGTAACACAATTTGGAAAGGTGGTAACTTGAGATGCAAAATGTACTCATGTATTTAAAGACAAACTTTCAGTTGGTACAGAATCTGGATTAGTCTGTTCACTGCCTGTGTGCAGCAGTGAGGAGCCAGCCCAAAGGCATGCATTCTGAGGGCTCACAGGAGACATAAGCAGCTTTTAAAAACAATTTTCAATAACTTTTTTCACTCTTTCAACTGTCGTGAAGCTGATGTTTCTTTTTATTTCTCTGGAGAAGAAGAGAAGACAAAAATTTACCATCTCTGGTAATTTGTATCATTGCATTTCTAGTCTCCATGGAAACCTATGTGGTGTTCCACTGTTGGGTAAGACTTCAATCTGTTGCAGCAGAACTCAGATGGAGGGAAGACTGGATTCTGCACCTTGACTGTTAATCAATTAAAAGTGGTTTTGAAATTATTTCCACCTTTTGTTGCAATCTTCGCTTAGAGTAACAATAGAATGAATTGAAGTAATCCAATTAAGCTAGTATGGCCTGAGCCTATTCACATCTATGTACATACCTCTGCCACTCAGTTTGATTCTGATAGGCATTGACATTAATTTGGAAGAATTCTTTGCTTTTAGTAGGATTATAAGAATTAATACTATGGAAACTAAAAGCTTAACAGCAAACTGTTGTCACGTTGACTAATAAAAAGCTTTCCAGAGAGGTAGTAACAATCACATCGTGATTTATGCAAGCAAAGCATTTTGAAAATTAAGAATCTTAATTCCTTACCTTTTGCTGTCTTCATTCTTGTTCTTCCAGTGCTAAGGAAGAAATGCACCCCCAAACTGGTTTCCTCTGAAAAAATGCGGTGACTTCATCTACCCACTGCTCCAGGATTTTATTTTACTCCAAGCTTTATGAACTTGAACACAAAGACACATCATCTTACTGGGCCAGCAGAAGGTGACACAGAGAAGTAATATACAGAGAGAGACGAGTCTTTTTTGTGACCGTCAACCCATGAAGAGTGAGTGCTCTCAGCCACCTAGAAGTAAGTAAAATATATAGTAATGGAAATAATGCAGCCTACTGTCAGCCTGTAAATACTCCTGCACAGAGAGCCATGGTAATAAAGTACACAAAGAAATAAATTAATTGGACAATTTTCTAATCATTTTACATTTCAACAATGAAAACACAGTATTCACTACAACTGCACTAACCACAGTGATGAAATATGATAGTAATTTATGGTATTCACCATAACCAAGCTACAAAGTCTGATCATTTTGTATGTATTTTTTTAGGTGTTTACTGCCTTTGCTTCAGAATACTGTGGAGAAAATGTATGCTAGTCGAGAGGATATTGGATATGATTTTGGAGATGACTCAAAAGTTGGAAGTAAGCCAATTAAACCTAATTCAAACATCGATGGAGGATGGGCCTGGATGATTGTACTTTCCTCTTTCCTTGTGCACATACTCATCATGGGTTCCCAAATGGCCCTTGGAATACTCAACATGGAATGGCTTGAAGAGTTTAATCAGAGTCGTGGCTTAACAGCATGGGTCAGCTCCCTCAGCATGGGCATCACACTTATTGTAGGTATGTGCCAGCATCACATATTTCAAAACTGTGTAGATTTTTAGAATATGTTTGCCATTCATCCCTAAAGTACTTTCTTACAGTTGTCCTGAGTTGACCTTTAAAAGTCACCAGGGCAAATTTTACAGTCTAGATGGAGAAATGGAATAACAGGGAAGATGAATACAGTTAGTCCAGGAGACTGCATGAGCAGGAAAGGAAGCCTGTGATTTCCAGGTCTCAGTAGTATTAAGAAAACATGATCTGTGAAGCTTGGGGTCGTCCCCATACACTGTTTGTGAGGAGAAAATGTTGAATTTGCACAGTTTATATTTCAGTTTGGCAGCTGAATTAAAATTTATTTTTAAGTTGTGGTTGGATCAACCCAAAATAATATCTGGAGGAAATGTTTGTGTATATATGTACATATACACCTATGACTCCCTAAATGAAGACTGAAAAGTTGTGTTTAGATCTGCCTAAAATATTCCACTGAAAACAAAATAAAATGCTTAACTTCTGGTTACTTGTGAAAAAGTTTTGCACTCACACAGCATCAGCATTGGGAACAGGTGTTTCAGCTTATTCCTCTGTTTAAACTGTCCCTTCTTCATGGGGTAACTTTGATTTTAGGTCTTGCAGGTATTTGCTAAGTATTGAGTCAGTTGGTTGTATTTCTTTCCATGATTTTAAGAAGTAATATGAAAAATAAACTAAGTTGCATAAGTTGCCAGATGTTTAACATTTTATTTAAAACATTGGGAAACTTAAGGTGAAAAAATATTAGACCATAAAGAATTAAATAAATAATTTATCATTTTTTCATGTTTTCTAACAGGTCCTTTTATTGGTTTATTCATCAGCATGTGTGGGTGCCGCACGACAGCTATAATTGGAGGGATACTGAATGCCCTGGGCTGGATACTGAGTGCCTATGCCTCAAATGTGCACTACCTCTTCCTCACCTTTGGAGTGACAGCTGGTGAGAGCTGCACTAATGTTTGAAGGTTCTTTCAATTCTTTCTGATTCCTTCAAAGCTTATCTGAGTGAGCAAAGAGGGAAGGCAGACTGCAAAGTTATTCCAGCTCTGCTTTCACTCTTTTTACAGCTTATCTTTTTAGAAAACTTATTTACTCAGTGGATTGAGCCCAGTGACTTCTGTTGTCATTTAAATCTGCCATGTGAAGGTGGTACTTTGTCCTGGGGTGATTTTAGCCAGGGTCAAACCATGACATACTTTTATCAGTTTCACCCAAGTGAATACATTAGAGGACATTTTTATTTAGGAGAATTAGTGTAACCCAAACTCTAGCAAGTAAAATATAAAGATGAATTTTATATCTAGCTAACTCCTCTCTTTGTTACAGGAAGGAATAACAAATATTTTCTCCAGAAGTTGCTCCACATTAATAAAATACTGGATTACGATAACTCGGCACTGCTTCTAAACCCATTTTCAAGGGTGAAGTGGGTTACAGCTGGTAGGCAGCTGAGCTTCACACAGCTGCTCACTCTCTCTCCCACAGTGGGATGGAGAGAATGAGAAAGATAAAAATGAAATAAAGAGAGTTTAGTAGGTAAAGCAAAAGCTGGATGTACAAGCAAAACAAAGATAAGGAATTAATTCACTACTTCCCATGGGCAGGCACGTGTTCAGCTGTTTCCAGTAAAGTAGGGCTTGGGCATGTGGAGCTATTACCTGGGAAGACATTGTCACAACTCCAAGTGTCCTACCTTCCTCCTAACTTCCCCCAGTTTTATTGCTGAGTAGAACATCTCATGGTGTGGGATGTCCCTTCAGTCAGCTGGGTACCCTACATCCCCTGCCAGCTTCTGGTGCTCCCCTGCACACAGGGGAGAGAAACAGAAAAGGCCTTGATGCTGTGTAAGAACTGTCCAGCAACAGTCAAACCCTGCCTGCGTTATCAGCAGCGTTTGGGTCACAGATCCAAAACACGGTATCATATGAGCTGCTAGGAAGCAGATTAACTATCCCAGCATCACTTAGGATAATGCATGGGGCTGTTTTTCGTAAGTAGTTTCTAATAACAGTTATGCTGATTGTATCAACAACCACTTAGAGCAACTAATATTGCTACAATTTTTAAAATCAAAATTACTGAAGTAATGTTTTGTCATTTTAATTGAAATTAGATGTCTAGAAAACCTTTTGACATGTGTAAGAGCCCTGTCAAAATACAAAATGGCGTATGTGCTTAGGCATCTTCCTTCAAAACCAACAGATCCTTAGTGTGTGAAAGCTCAGTTTCTAGCAACATGTTTCTTGTAAAAAAATTCAGTTACTTGAATTAAGTTACGTAGAAGAACCCAGTATTATCTACTTAAAGCACTACTCCATTTTATTTACTATTCATTTCTGAAAAGAGATACTGTTAACAGATATGAAACAAAAAGGTGAAAGTTATCCATGTAAGAAATACGAAATTTGGGCTTTAATTACTGTCTGAGCAACACTGGGCACTTCAAGGGGCTTTTAAGTATTACTCGCTCCACAGATAACATGGCCAGTTATGTTTGCAAATGAGGCAGTATCTATGTTATACTTGACAGAGGAAAACATTATGATAAAAAGGGATTGTCTGCAGCAGCCCCAGGATCAGGAGGTCTCCTGAGGGGCAGAGAGGCCTCCCTGAGTCCATGGTTGGATTTGGGGAGGGACGCTGGTACAAAATAAAGCCCAATTGTGTATTTTTCTAGGAAAGAAAGAAATACTTTCTAACAAGCAAAACAGGTCAGCTCTGGCCAGGGTCACTGCTGTGATGCTGAGGGGCTTTTTTTTCAGCCTTTTCTGGAATCACAGCTTTCTCCAGCTTAGATCAGCTGGATCATGCTATAGCTGCATGCAGCTATGTTAGCACCTGTTTAGGAAAACTTCTAAGCCACAAACTGCTTCTGAATTATGATCACAGTGAGTTGGGAAGCATCTTCTGTATACACCTGTTCCAATCTAATTCCTCCATGAAGAATTTGCTGTGAGAAAAAATGGTGAACTGTTACCTCTAATGATGTGTTTGCACAACTCAAGGCTCTCTGCTCCAAGTATATGCCATGAATACCCTGGTTTTCAACTGCAGCTGAGGGGTTTTCTGCAGAATTAGAGAGCTGCCTTATAAGACTGAGCAGCTACTGTGTGGTAGCATTCCTCCCTGGAATGCCCAAAGAGAAGCAACCTGGAAGCCACCTGAGATCCCACCACGGCACTAACCCCACGTGCTAACTCCTCAAATGTCACGGTCACCATGGCTCCACAGTTACTGGACAAGGACAGAAACTCAGTGTGAATCTTCACTGCTGGGGAACTTAGGTGAAAGCAACAAGATGTGCTTACTAAGCAGTTCAGGTCACTGATCCCATCGGATGTGGGTATTATAAATGCAGATATTTCAAAATAGGCTGTGTCTATGTTTGTCCCCATAGTAACTGACGCTGATTGGTTGTGGTACATTTGTAACTTTCCAGGGTTGTCATGCTGACCTGAGATAAAGGTTATATATTCCATGTGTTTAGTTTTTCCAGCAATTAATATCAGTATTGTATTCTCACTGAAATTAGTATTGCAGATTTTGGAAAACACTATAAGACTATAAAGCTAACATCAGAATTGAATATTTATTATTGGTTTTACTACTGTGCTACACAAAAGTTAGGAATAAAACTGATTTGTTTTTCGGTGCTTTTTATGTTGTTGGCAAAAAGTTCAGATTTATTTACCTTTTTCCTTTTCATAGGCATTGGAAGTGGCATGGTTTATCTGCCTGCAGTGGTTATGGTAGGGCAGTATTTTCAGAAGAGAAGAGCACTTGCACAAGGGCTCAGTACCACGGGAACAGGGTTTGGAGCTTTTCTAATGACTGCCTTACTGAAGTACCTCTGCACTGAATTTGGGTGGAGAAATGCCATGTTCATCCAGGGGGCCATCTCCTTGAACCTTTGTGTCTGCGGGGCGCTTATGAGACCACTCCATCCCAAAGACCTCCGTGAAAAACATGTGGTGAGAAGTGATAGTGAAGAAAATCGGGCAAAAGCTCTGTCCCATTCGACAGAGACTATCAAATCTAATGGAGTCCTCAGTGAAGAACCAGAGAAAAAAGAAGAGGCAGCAAATGAAGAAGTGCTTGGCAGTGTGCAACACATAGAAGCTGGAGGTAAATCTGTAAGTGGAAGGAGTATGTATGGACTGCGCATCCTTAAGACAGTGAGCCAGCTGACACTAACAGTCAGGAAGGGCTTTGCACTCTGGTACTCCAGCTACTTTGGAGCTGCATCCCTGTTTACCAACAGAGTATTTGTGGCCTTTATCATTTGGGCTTTGTTTGCCTATAGCAGCTTTGTCATTCCCTTTATTCACCTCCCAGAAATAGTCAAGCAGTACAACTTATCTAGGCGCGACAATGTATTTCCTTTGACATCCATTATAGCCATTGTTCATATTTTTGGTAAAGTGATCCTTGGAATCATCTCTGATCTCCCGTGCATCAGCACATGGAATGTCTTCCTCATGGCTAACTTTACCCTGGTCACCTGCATTCTTACTTTGCCACTAATGCAAACATATGTTGGCCTGGCTGTGGTTTGTGCTCTAATAGGATTTTCTAGTGGCTATTTTTCTCTAATGCCTGTTGTGACTGAAGATTTAGTTGGAACTAAACACCTTGCAAATGCCTATGGCATCATCATTTGTGCCAATGGAATATCTGCTTTGTTTGGACCACCCTTTGCAGGTAAAAAGTTCAAATTACTAACCAACAGATGTTTGTGTAATGACTTTGTGACTCTTTATATTATTAAACTTTCTTATGCTATGAGCATGTGTAGTTAACAAAATCACAGCTGCTCCAGAATGGACATAATATTGAGCTTTACACTGTACAGATTTACAGGTCACATCTGCTAGGTTCCAGCTCATTGTCCTCATTGCAAATTACAGTTCTTGGACATAACTCCAAATCTATTACAATCTATCCTTACAATGGTATGTTTCCTTGAATTAGTACCATACACTTTTTTTTTTTTAATGAGAAAGGTGTAACCTATTTTTTCATGTTTTTGTAGTATATGCACTACACATACTCATTCCTTTACCCCCGTGAAGAAATGGTGATTAGTTCTCAGGGTAGGCAGCTGTTCGTACCACAGCATTACCCCAAGGACTGTGCTGTGTGTTTGGGTGTCACCACTCCAAGCTGCCAATGGATGTGTTGATTTAACTAACTTTGCTTTGCCTTCCTTCAGCCAGAACTACCTACTTTGGGGACTGCACTGCTCATAACCTCTTTATTGCCATCCCCAGCAGAAGGGAGAAGTGTATGTATGTTATCCCTAGAGTTACCTAGGTTTAAACAGACATTCATTATAAATTTCCTGATAGAAATAGGCAGGGGAGTACAGAAGAGAGACAGGTACTGATTGTCAGTACTATACCAGACTCCAGGTTTCTTTTATAGAGGTGCTGATCAGAAGAAAGCAGTAAGAAACCTTTGGAGTCATGGCCATGGGGAGCCAGGAGCAGCTCTAGGCTGAAGGGAAGCCAGCAGCAGCATGAGCAGCCTGGAAAGGCAAGAGCCCCTTCTCTCTGAGTGAGCGACACGAGTGAGAAGAAAGCTCCCTCAGTGCCCCCTGAAAAGCAGCAGTGTTTCACTCTGCCATGTTCCCTCAGCACCTCCCAGCCTGTGCTAAACCTGGCTCTGTATTTGGTCTTTGGTTATGAAGCAAATTGGATGCACGTAGCTGATGTAAAGAGAGCTGCTGATCTCGTGGGTACACGGCAGTGCAGCCAGCGGGGCTCGAGGGAGTTTTGCTGGTTTGGGTTCTCAGACCTTCCCGAAGTAACTTCAATGTGCTCTGCAAAGGAACTGAGGCTGGAATGAGAGTCACCGCAGTACTGAGATTGTAGCTCTTGAACAGTCTTCTCCTGGTATGTGAGTCTCGGAGACAGCTAGGTAATGTCTATGGGGAATGTGTTTGCTTGCACAGGGAACAGCATTTGAACTAACCAGTACTGGGAATTTTACAGAGGCAGTGGCAGGGTGGAAGAACGAATTGGTTTGGGATTACAAATGTTGATTTTAAAATCAGACCTGTGATAACTTGTTTGAAAAGTATCTTTTTCTACAAGGCATCTATGGATTTGACAGAAATGTCATGAAAGAAATGTGAAGTAATTTTTGTGTTTTCCCATGCAATGTACCCTTTTGTCAAGCTTTGTAACAAACATGTTTTGTCCTTATTTTCCAGGTTGGATCTATGACATCACACAAAAATACGATTTTTCTTTTTACATAGCTGGATTGCTATACATGGTGGGAATAATATTTTTATTTATACAACCTTGTATTCAAAAGAAACAACCAAGAGAAAAATCTACAGAAGGAGCACAAGTATAGAAAAAATTCCAGAAGTTTTTTTTACAGAACTTTTTTGTTTCCGTGTCTCTATTGTGTGACAGTATGATGTTTTTCTTATAGAACCAACTACATTTAGCTGCACCTAAGTGAAAAGCAAATGTGCTTCATAATGCTAATAAATTATGAGAAATATGCTTTTAAAATTAGTTAAGATATTTTATTTTAGAACTACTAAATACAGTGGTTAAAAGCATACTGCTAGTATTTTAATATCAGAACAATGCTAAGAGCCCTTACCCTTTCTTCTCTTTTAACTTTTCGCCATTAACCATTGGTGAAAATCCACTGGCTGCAGTGCAGTTACTCTGATTTACACTAATCCTATGAGAGAATTTGGTCAGGACATGAATGATTTATGAAAGTCCTTCTACTATGTACTCAATCTGATAAAAGATTAGTTACTGAGTATAGGAAAATGATTGTATTTCTTGCCTGGCTAGTCAAGTACTGTTAAAATGCTACTATAATAATTCCATTAATTCAGCGTACTAAAATTACTATTTCTGTGATGCAAATCTGAAGAAAAGTTCTCATATTTCTGAAGTGATTCAGCTGCACTCAATAGGTCCCTTCAAACTCAGAATATTCTGATTCTACTTCAATGATTTTTAATTTTATTTTTTTAAAGTATCAACTGCATCTAAAGTAGCCATCTTCAATACATAAGCTGCATGATAAATTCTGTGACACTTAATGCACCTGAACGAGAAACATATGGAAAATATCATTGTCACTGGAAAATGTTTCCAGAAACAGTTTGCGGTCTCTGGCCCCTTTACCTAATTAGAGTTATTGTAGAATTTAATAGCATTGCCACTGACTCCTTCCATGGGAACGAACTGTACCATAGCACACTAAATTTTTTTTTATAATTTAATTTTTCACAAACCCTGTTACATATGAGCAGTCATGTTGCTGCTCATAATGTACACCATGAACTGACTGAGATTCATCATGTTTGAGAAGTTCATTCACTAGAAAATGAGATTAAATGAATGAGATTTAAAGAGCATTTAAAATATTGAAATAAATTTTCTTAACATTAAACACCTGGTAACCAATGCAGAAGGTGTTGTATGGTGATACAGGGCATAATTTTTTCAGCTTTGAGAGGTTAGTCTGATGTTAATTTTCCTATCAAGTAAGAGCCACTCTAAGTTTTCGTCCTCTTAGCCTTATGAAAGTTCTTTGCATGACAAATCAGGTTCTTAGTTTAATATTGGTATATGCTGCTGGAATTCCTTAAAAAGCAATTGAAACTATTCAATTATATTGGAGAACTATTGGGAAACAGTTCAGTATGCAACAATATCAATATCCTGATCTTCTTAATAGCTGCAGGGTTGGTTAACGAAAAGTTCTGAATGCGTATTGTTCTGCACTGCAATTTACCGGCTTCTTAGTGTTGCAGTTCTACAACTGTTGGCAGGGACATACTTTAAAGTAGATCATTGAAATGAGCCAAGTTAAAAAAGAAAATCTTAAGAAACCTGAACTACTTTAAGATTTACATCAGTGCAACCATATAGGGTAGTTATGTATGGCCTTTAAAACTCACATAAGACAACTGAGGTGACATTGAACTGCAACACACGGTGTGAACACACAGTCAGTAACTTCCTAGAGTCAGCTTTTGTTATTGGAGAAAATGTGCACGTAAATTTTCACATCAGTTCTTTGTTACAGGTTAAATGTCTTCTTGGTGGGAATGCTACTGATAGCTCATTTGAACTGAGCTGTCTTTTATCAGTGAAATAGATATTGATGATTTCCCTCATTTTCCTTTTTTCTTTTTGAAAGATATGTACCCTTTATACCTAGATCTTCACTTTGTCTTTTGTCAAAAGCAACTTTATTTGCATATTACAGTAATAAATAATATATTGTTCACTGGTGGTATCTGCAATATATCTTTCTATAGAGGTCCTTACAGGGACATATGTTGGGAATGAACTTACATTACCCAAAAATACACGTTCTGTTCACTTATTAAGTTAGAACAGTATTTTAGCCACATAAGGAAATTTGTATTTGTCATTATCCTAAAATGAAATAATCACAAAAAGGAAAGAACATATATGGAAGTATTTCTTATACCTAAAGATCAACGATCACCGAGTGTTTCCAGCATATTGGTATATAGTTGTAGAACAAAAAATTCTTAATCTAAATCAGTGAATATTTAAGTATTAAAGTACTGGTTTATAAAGAAACAGAATTATGCAAGAACCCTGTATTCATAGTTTTTCATCAATTTATAAAATTCAAGTTTAGTACTTGGCATGTTAAAAAATTGTAAACTCCTTACACTCTTCAAATATTAAACTGTTATATCCAAATACTGAAATCACTGTTTTTAATTCTTGGATTCTAAATCTAGTCAATTGTAAATGATATATTAACCAGCCTCTATAAATGACAATGCCATAGCATCTGCTATAAGCCATGGAGCACGGGTAGCATAGATACAAAAGAGAGAATGAAGTACAAAATAGCCACAACCTGTTCTATTGCAGTAACTGCAATGATGCTGATTAAAACTCAGTTTCAGGATACCCAACATATTAAGCATTCTAATAGTTACATGTTGCTTCTAGTAAAACATATTTCATTTTTCCTCTTTCAATCCTTAAAAAAATCTGTTTTCCCTAGTAAACAAGGCAAGTCCATGTGTCTGACCCAATAAACAGCCATGCCTTATGACAATTGCTTCAATGGACAATGCACCTTTATTCAGTTGGTTTTTTGTTCTGAGCATGTTGCTTCTCCCTTCTCTGGAGCTGCAGCTGTAGCTGACATTCGTGTGTGTGAAGGTTTCCAGCCCACTTCCTGTGGGGGCTCTTTCATTTCAGGTGTGGTTATGCCACGCAAGCTCCCCACTGGAGCTGCTCAGAGCACATTACTGTCACATAGCTACTTGTAAGAGAAAGTAGAGGCTTAAAATCATCATTTGGCTTACTCACTGCTGATTATTCTACTACACAAAATGTGTTTAGACAGCACAGAGGCCTTGCAGTGCAAGCTGCCCACGCACTTTGAAATAAGTTAGTTAAAACTAACGATAGTTAAAACTCACAGGAGATCAGCAGAAGTTTTGCCCAGTGCTGCCAGTGCAAGATATCGCATGTTCTTCTGTGAAAAACCTGATAAGCTATTTTTGGTATGATATCCAAGGCCTTTCTGCCACACTAAAAGCAGCTGTAATGCCATGTACTCTCCTGGTGTGTAATTCATACAGCTGCTCTGAAATCAACCAAGCTGTGTAAACTGATGCCAAAAAACTTGTCAGGATGTAGAAATTGCATCACAAATACAAATCTGTTTTCAAGGTAAGTAAAAGAAGCCTTGGGGTTTGAACAGAAATGCAATTTTAGAAAACTTTTTGATGTACTGTAAGGATTAAGCCTGTTTCTCGGGAGATGCTTCCCTCTCTCAGAATGACTCCATAAACTGAATCAGGTGGAATTAAGGAGGAAGAAAAAATGATGTAATTTGTTAGATGACAGAACCATCAGAAAAAAAATTAGGAGGATACTCTGTGCCATACATTATCTACCCATTGTAAATTATACAAGAACACAGAAGCATTGATTCTTCCCCCGAATGTTCCACTTTTCTACAGGTGCAGTTGCAGAAGCCTAAGTGCAGCTGTACTCAATGACTCCAATGCAAGTGATAACAGGAAGAGAAAAGCAAAATCCTGGTATAACTTGTGTTACGCACTGCAGACATAGCTGGATACTTTGAACTGCTTCACTCACTGCCTACAGCAAAGCTGTCAGTATGTGTGGTCCTGGTTGTTCTTGTGCAGGCACACAAAATATCCTAGCACGCTCTAGCAGAGCAAAAGCAGGGATCATTGGGGAAAAAACACTGTGTAAATGCTGAAATGAAAATACATGAACCTTTTAAAAGTTCTCTTTACATTTCTGCTTACTCTCTGCCTCTCACCGTTCTGCTTTTCCCATGAAAAATGGACGCTGTGAATTTAAAACCAGTGTAGACTGGTTTTTAATATTGCATATTTTTATTTCCAAACACAGTGCTCTATAAAAAAATACAGGAAGAAAAGCAAAACTGATTATTCTGGCCATTTCCATGGCTCCGGGTTATCCCAGCCATTCTCGTTGCCCTCTATCCCAGCCATTCCCGGGCTCTGTCCCAGCCATTCCCGTGGCTGTCCCGAGGCGCGGTGACCGTGGCCCTGTCCCGGGCGCCCTCTGGCGGTAGAACCGCCCCGCAGCGCCCGGATTTGAGGAAGAGCTCCTCCAAAATACCCGAAACAATCCCACCCTGGACTCGTGCCGGGACACAGCACAGGCTAGCAGCTCGATGGAACAGTATTGGGAAAACACACACAGTCCTCACATGGTGGTGTCCACGTTAGGACTTCTGTTCATTGTTTCTTTTGAGGTGGAACGTCTTTTACAGGACGTAAGAATAGTATCCAGTGAACAATCTAAAATACTCTGAAACGCACATTGACAGCATCTGGATCCCCTGGAGAGCAGGATTTATGCTCAGAACTACAGTCAGGGAAATGCCATGTATGGGGTAACAATGCAGGTACCTGCCGAGCTCAGCCTACAAGGATGCACAGCACGGGATGGACACACAGAGCTCCCACACTCCACTTTCCAGTCCTGAGTGCAGAGACTGTTTTATTTCCCCTGTTTGCAAATCTGAACATGCTATTCTGTAATTCCACAGAGAGCAGCATTCCAACTTACACACAAATTAGTCTGGAAATAAAATCAAATATTATTTGGGCAAATTTTTAATTCCCTGAATATACTGCTGAAATGAGAGAAAGGGAGCATGATATTACTAGTTCTAATAGATAATCACCTTATGCCAAAATAATATTTTTATTATTATGCAACTTAATTCTTTCTAGGATTTCTTTAAATTCCAAAATATCCAAGGGTTGTGTTAAACTAATGAAAAGGTTACTGCCCTCCACAGTACTTTATCCTACTCCACTCATACTCTACAAATGACAGATGACATCCAAATATACTGACAAATAATTTCCTGGTCTTTCTTCAACCCATTCTCTTCCTCTCTTTTAGTTGTTTTTACTCCCTTATTCTCCATTCAGTTCTTCCCCAGATAAATCAACTGATTTATCTTCAAACTGAAATAAAGCCCAGAACTTCAGCGAGCTTATCTACTCCCATGTGGCCTTCATCTCTAAATTAATGACATGCTGTACTGTCCTGGCTCACGATGTCCTCCTGTGCTTTCTTCGCCCTGTCTTCTTTTCTGTGTGCTCACTTGATCTCCCTGTCACTAACGCATCTGTAACATCCTTGTAGCCACACCCCGGGAACAGCAGCACAGCCATGTCCTCTGGAACTGCCAGTATGACACAGTACTTTTCTTGAAATCTTGTCCCACATAGCCTCAAAATAATACAGACCCTGTCAGCAATCTCCTTCTGTTCAGGATGCACTCTGTACCAGACATGTCGTACTCTCCGCACTACAAGTTTTATCTGCCTCTCGGAAGTCTTTCAGAGCATATCCAGTTGTCATGGCAGAATCAAGATGACTAAACCTGTTTTTAACTTCCTCTTAAGGTCTCACTGTTACTTATGGTTTCATTAATTGCTCCACCCGGAAATTGACAAGCTTCATTCTGGGCTTCTACAACACCCTTGGGGACAAGAACAAAGTAACTTCTCTCTTTAAAAGAAACATTTGTCTTCCTATTTTCCATAAGCTAAAATCCTTTTCTTGCCTATCTGAATTATTGCAGCAGCCTTTTTTCAGGCTCTGACAAGGATAGAAAATGCAGTTTTGAGGTATTCAAGTCCACAAAAATAAGCTTCCTAGATCATAGCTCTGAACGTATTAGCTCTCTATCCCAATTTCCTGCCCCTGTACAGACGAGGAAGCTGGAACAGTTGACCTCCCAAAGGCTTTGCCAATACAACTTCTCTCTTTTGCACCAACAGATTGCCCCTCATTCTCCTGCAACTTTCAGGCTATCCTTCTAATCCCTTACCCTGCATTCGGCATGGAGAAGCTACCCTTAGCTCCAGTTGTCCAATAGTGGCAACTTCTGTTATTCACTCTTTAAAGTTTCAATTCAACATGTTCATACTTGTCAGGGTTTGGGATACTTTTTTTTTGTTTGGCCCTCTGTGTTGGAATTTTTCCCCATTCTAGTTGCTGGGGGTATAATGGGCGAGTGATTAGTTGCTTGGAAACCTTGATGGTGGGTGATTAAGAAGGGACAAAGAATTGGCTCAGAGATGGGTGCGGCTGGCTAGCCCTTATCTCGGACCCCCGATAGCTGGGATTTTTTCCTCTCAGAGTGGGCAGAGATACTGGGACTGGGACGGGTTTAAAAAGAGCCAAGCACAGCTGAAGGGCACCTTCTTTGCTCCTGGACACTGAGAGGAGAGAGAGAGAGGCTGCTTGGAGCTCCAGGAAGAATCTTCCTCCACCGTGGGCTTCTGTTTTCAGCTGCGTGTTTTCTACCAACTCTCCACCGTCCACTCCAGTGTCTCGAGGCAAGGAAACTCGGGATCCCCGAGCCCTCTTTTCCCCTCTCAGGGGAGTCATCGCACCCTCCCTGTGCACCGGGAGCACCAGTGCTCCTGCCGGCTGTGACTGTGACTTCATCAAAGCGGAGTTGCCAACAAAGCGGGAAGAGACTGTCCGTGGGTTTGTGTGTTCTTATTTGTTGTGGTTACCATTGTTGTTGTTTTGTCTGTCCCATTATATATATATAAAATATATAAAATATATTAATAAAGGACTGTTATTCCTCTTTTCTCATACCATTGCCTGAAAGCCTCTTGATTTCAAACTTTTGCCAATTCAGAGGGAAGGGGGTTACATTCTCCTATTCTAAAGGAGGCTTCTGCCTTCTTTAGCAAGTACCTGTCTTTGAAACCAGGACAATACTATTTCCCATAATTTCCTGAGAGCTGGGAAGAGCTTCCAAGCAAGCAAGCAAAAGTCACCTCTTTCTCCTCCTGTGTTTCTAACAGTTCCTTGCTGCAAAGTCTACAAAAAATATTGAAAAAATCTCTTTCCTTGTGCTCCTGTCTTTTGTCAAAGACAGAAAATATAAGGAATGGCAGTGACTTTTTGTTTGGTAACGAGTCCAGCATAAGGGGATCCCAGTCTGTGGTTGAACTTTCTAGACACTACAATAATACAAATCATAACACAAAGCAAAAGTTTCACATTTCCAATACTTAATCCTGGAAGTAGTGTGTAACACCCAGCCATGGCTTGCAATGGAATTACCTGGATCACTGTGTTTATTGTAACAAAAGCTTGCAGGATAAACACAGCCTTTCTAAGATCTGGTTTTTACTGCACCCATCCAGTTTGATTCATTTATTGTCTCAAAAAAAAAAAAAAA
>VYZT01010745.1:51558-73213 GCA_013400735.1 Pomatostomus ruficeps
AAAAAAAAAAAAAAAAAGACAATTCTTATTTACTTGTTGTCTTAAGTAAAGCAGACAGAATGATGATTATATTAAACCAATGAGCTAAATCAAAACCAACAGGCTGCACAGCAAAGCTAACAGATTCAATTTGAATTTTTTTGATTTTTAAATTTTTACTGTTTCAAATCTGTGTGAAACTTGACAAAGCCTGGCAATATCTTCAAGCTACAGAAAGGAAATGATGTACAGAAGCAATGGGACAGGAAGCCATTCCAGGAAGTCATAGTTACCTTGGCACAAATTGAGGATATTCCAGAACTCTGACACCAAACACTACAGCAATCTGAACTGGGAAAAAAAATGAAACCAAATCCAAGAGACAACAGATTTGTAAAAGCCTGAAATTTCTTTCCAATAATCTCAAGTTATTCAGGTACAACTTTTAAAAAAAACTCTGAAAAACCCAACAAAAAGTCAGCTTTTTTTTTTTTGTTTGTTTTTCTAGAGAAAATGTTATTTAACGTGAATGTCCAGATTTATTTTTGGATCCACTTTTCCACATACATATAGATTTTTATGTAAAGATTGTGCTATTTACCCTGAGGGAGGTTAGTAAAATAACTAAAAAAAGTACTTCAGTCACATGCTTTGGGGAAAATAATGATGGCTCTGACATCACAAGACCCTGTTGCTCTGCTTCTTATCTCATATAGGTCCAGTTAAACCAACATGAAATTGAAGGCAGTTCCCTTCTACAGGGACGTGGCATTTTTTGACTCATTCTTTTGTGATCTGGTACAACACCAAGTGTCTTTCTGTAAGGCTCTCATCTAGTGAGCTGCTGCCCACCCCACAGTCAGTTGATTATTTCTGCTTCTGTGTCCAACTTGGAACATGGCCTTTTGAGTTTAACACTGTTTCTTCAGATCACTTATCTATTTTATCAAATTGCTGTAATAAAACTACTAGTTCACTATAAAAGAGAATCCTGAATTCAATTTGCTACTCTTTTAATGAACAATCAGTGGTACATTTTGAAGCTGCATGTTCTTTCTAAGATCTAACAGAATGAATGCAGTCATCCGGATTTATACAGGATCTTTTTTCCTTATTTTTCATGGAAGTTGAAACAAAACTCAAGCTTATGTGAATACCTTTGAAAGAGCTTTGAAAGTGCCACGATTTTACTGTTAAGTTGTTAAGATTTTTTTTTCTTTTTTTTCCCTCCCAAATATTCCTAAGGTAACTATAAGGGAGGAAGCTATCACCTTATCTTCCTTCACGTCTTTGGGTAGGTGGCCCAATACTCTGCAGCATAGTCTTCCATGCTTTATCATACTGCAGAATCAGTTTGCTGTCAGTTCTCCTTTGCTTTTTTGCTTTCCAAGCATCTCAGTTCTATATAGTTGGTAATTTCCCTTAAATTCCTTATGCAAGTACAAAAGGATCTACACAGTCAACTAAAAATGGTCAGACTGATCTAATTCAAGCTGATATGTAAGAATGCTCCAAATCTTTTCATCCTGGGAATGATGAAGATAAATAATATTTGCACTGTACATCTATTTCATGTTGAATGATCAAGTGGGCTACCACATGAATAGTTGAGGTTTTTCTTGAAATTATTTATTTCTAGAAATAATAGTGTGATCTGGTTTGACTATTTTAAAATATATTTAGTAGTTTATTTGTTTTATTAATGTATCTGAAGCTAATGATGAACTAACTGTGAAAATAGACTGAATTTCAAGTTTTCTATGAAATTTTCATTCTGTGAGTGCTAGAGAATATTTGATGACTTGTACCAATTGTTCAATCATCCTGAAATATAAGTAGACTTCTCTTCTCTTGCTGGACACTATCATCAATTAATTTTCCATCATTGCAAAACCAGATACAAAACCTTGCTCTATCCTCTTGGCTTTAGGAAATTATGAAAAGAAACTAATGATATGTTATTTCACTGCCCAAAAAGAACAGAAAACATCTCAAAGAAACCATGGATGTTTACAGCTGTATGGTAGTTCCTATAAATTTGGTAAAATGGTAATGCTAATTGTTCAGGCATCTTATAAAAAAAATTCTCTAAAAATACCAACCACACGACAAGAGATAAAATCTTAGGAATGAAAACCAGGAGATAATGACAGGAAATACCAATACTTGACAGGAAAACATTTTACTGACAGGAGTGTACCAAATAGTTAGCAGCAAACCAGGGATCTGGTGAGGAGTTTTTTATTTGAACCCTCAGTTGGCAAAAAAATCAGTATGGATAACTAGAATATGAGTGCAGAGTATCTAGCTAGCTAGCTAGCTATCTTCTTCCAGTGTGTATATATATGTATATATATATTTGTGAAGAATTAATAGAAAAATAATAATGTGTGAATACTTAGGAGCAGCAAAACACTTAACAGGAGGTGAGGAGGTGTAGAGACATCTGATTGTGGGGAACAGCAAGAACTATGGACAGAAATAATATCAGTATGACAATACAACTCACAAACATAGTAATTTATACTTGTAATAATTCTATTTATGTTCACATTTTTCTAAAAAGAAAACACCTTTATTTTATATTACAATTTTAATAAAAAACAGAGGGGAACCCCCCAGTTTTAGAGATAATTTTAGAAGGAGGAAGAAATTACTACATTTTAGAAAAGAATGGCAGCTGTGGCTTTCAATACTTCCTATAGGATAGGAAACCTCTGAAGCACCAATAACACTTTTCAAGAAAAAGCACACAGATCTTATTTATAACCTACTGAATTATTTGTAACCTACTAAAACCACAGAACAACAGCAGAAAACTGCTTGCTAACAATAATTTAATTATCTAAATCATTGCACCCATGTAACGTAAAACAGATGTTTCATTGTGACATCATATTAATATCAAATGCTGCAGGAAGACCTTACACTACAAGCAATGAGTAAAAACCAAGAAGCTAGAATCCTTCTCACCAGCATATATTCACATATCAAATGTACTTCTACAAGGCAAATAAAAAAAAGAGGTGAACCAAAAAAGTATAGAAGAAACTTCTTTGAAAACTCAAGTTTATAAAAATCGATGATCAATTTTGCCATGAATTAAAATGTGGTACAACTTTTTGCTTCAACTAATGGAGCAACCAGGAACATTTACTGCAAAACCCAGCATATTTAAAAACTCTGAGCCTGAGCCAAGTTCAACAGGCAGTCCATTTTCTGTTGGTTCAGGACACATTCATTCCCCTTCTAGGCAAAACAAGTAGTAATAACTGGAATTAAAGATTGGTTTTGTCATGGACTGTGAGTGCTGATTGAAATTTTTTCCATGGTTTGTGCATTTATCCAGTCACTTGAGCTCTGAATGTGCAGCCTCTCCATCCATGGAACACTAATAGGGCTCACTTGCAGCCTTGCCCAACAGCCTAAGGAGGTGTTATTATTTCTATCAAGTTCACTTGCAATTGATCAGTTGCAAAAGTTATAACAGGGAATCAGAAACACAAACCTAATAAACACAAACCTAAACATAGAAGTGCAGGCCACATGAACTCAGCAGGGCTACAAATCTCTCGATTGTGCTGTAGGAAGTGTTAGATTTTAATAAGCAAAGCACAGAGAATGTGTTGGTCTTATCTGAGACTCTAAGGGAAGATACACTCAAGTTTATTCTTCAGAAGAGATAAACAGTTGTACCCTCCCCCCTATCACCATACCTCTTTCCCAAGATTTCATACACTTCTTGGGAAAGCAGACCTCCTCCACCTAGGTGTAAATAATCATGGGATCACAGAATCACCAAGGCTGGAAGAGACGTTCAAGGTCATCCAGTCCAACCATCAACCCAGAATCACCATAATCATCCCTAACTCATTCTCCAAGTGTCATATCCAGACACCTCTTGAACACTTCCAGAGACAGTAACTCCAGCACCTCCCTGGGCAACTTACTCAAATAAGATGATGATTCAATAAGATGATGGTTCAATAAGATGATGTCTACCAAAGCTGTTGATGAGAAAAACAAAACTTCACTTGAAAATTACACTTTTCAAGTTCATAATAAAAACAGGATAAATATGAAGTCACATCTGTAAATATTTTTTAAATGTCTGTACATAAACAGAATACAAAAGCAGTTTCTTTAAAAAAAATCAAGATCTCACCAATCCAAGGTGTTTTTGTGCTATCAGGTCTCGGGCAACAAAAGAGACTGCAAGTGCAGTTATGAACTTCTTCATTTCCAGCCTAGGCTGTAGCTCAGCTCACTTATCCCCAGCAGTTACTGAGTTAAGGTGTCTTTGGCTTAGTATTTTCAGAATATCAAGTACCATGTGATAAATATATTACTCAGATTCAGGGTTTGGGTAGTGTAAATATTACTACAGTCCCAAACCAAAGTTTTCGTAACAGATCAGACCAGTTACATTACCAGTGGCTTCAAGGGACAATAAACATCCCACAATGCACCTGCAACAACTGTGAAATGTTTTAACAACCCCTGCATGCAAATTGTTCATAGAAATAAACACACAAAGACATCTCAACTGGCAAGACTTTAAACATTCTGGGTTTGCTTTTCATTTATTCATAGAATCACAATGTATCAGGCATTAAATTATATGGTTAAGTAGAAATACCCATTCAACTGCTCAGACATTCAAAAGTGGCGGTGTTAGAAGATAAATTGTGATTTTAACATTTTGTAAAAATCAAATCTAATAGGAGAGTTCAAAGCTCAGCACTTAGGACTGTCTGAAAACTCTGGCAAAAACACTCCAGAGGTACATGTTCAACTCACATTTTCAGAGACAGAAAAAGAAAAGAAAATCTGCATTACAAAGCATGCAATGGAGACAAAAAACTAACGTGAATAGTAAACTAGATAGCTATGAAATGATGGAGTATAAGTGGTCCTGACTATCAGCAATTTTCCCACAGTTCTCTTCAAACATCACATATGTGCTTGAACAGTGTGTCGGCTTTTAATATTGACTTTCTGTTGCTGTCACAGCTGGGCCTACAGGATAGGAAACTCATTGTCATGTTTCTTCCTTCACACAAGTTGCTAGTAAAGATCACACTCCAAGCCACAAGTAAAATTCACTTGCTGTTTTAGACAAGGTTAAAAAACCCCATATATTCCAATGTTACTAATATTAATCTGATTTATTTCCTTCCATTTCATTAAGAAAAGTGAGCAACTTACACTGTCATATCTATAGGTGGGTTCCTGACATGAGTGATAAAACAGACAAATGAGAATATTAATGAGGTTAACATTTATAGACATGCTCACAGACACATGTATATAAAGAACCATACTCCACAGATCTTTATTTTTTCTACTGGCATGCCAAAAAAGAAAATTATAAGCAAGCCTAGAGTTAACTGTCAATACTTACATATACTGACTGAAAAACAAAGAGTTACTATTAAAAATCTTAGATCTGACCACAGTGGTTTACATCTCTCAACATCAAATTTAACTTTAGATCTCTTTGGTATTTCAGTGTTAAAATGTAGATTTTAAAGTTGAGCATTAAGTATTTGTAACTCCCAAAGAGTTGCATTCACTTCAATCACTAATTTTCAAATTAAATCTCAGATTCCAGATGATCTGCTAAGGCAGGCCTACACCAATCTTTTCTGTAGTTTTCAAGTCTTCCTTTTATCCTGTTGATATCTCATATACAGCAACAGTAAATAAGTTTGAATAAATGCTTAACATGTTCATCTGAATGTCAAATATAGCTAGCTAAAATTTATCATTTTGATGGTTATTGTGGCTAATATGCCATTATATAGGGTAATCAGAATTGCTAAATCATATATCTGATTGCATACATATAAAATAGCTTTGATTAATGCTCAGAGATATCTGCAGTACTCTGTAAAACAACATTATGTGAATAAAAGGAAAAAATCCTACTCAGTTACATAAATTCATCTTATTTTACAATACACAATCTTTATTGCTTTGCAGTGAAACAGTTGCATCTTTGAAAGCAAAAAAGCTCATATTCATCCAAACTGCGTTCTAGAATTTAATATATGAAAAATAAATGATACCACTGAAACATTTGATCACAGTGAAATTAACATTTCTGCAAGCTACATGCACAATATAGACTCCCATATTGTTAAAATAACACCATTTCATATACGAGTGGTAACATGAGGATTCAGTACAAATGGGATTATAAAGCCCTTGTCTTTCTGTTTCACAGATGATGTTACTACCTGGGAAGGCTTTAGAACTTGAATGTTTGCAGCCCAGCACAGGCATAATAGGACAGTGAATGCTATACTGTACTTCCTAAAGCTCTTTTTATCTCTAGCAGTGTAGGGAGAATCAGCACACAAGGCTATTTCCATTCTTATTTGTGGTAAACATGAGGTGAGAATAAGGTCAAATCAAAACTGATACGCAACTGCAGAAAGAAAAGACATCTCTAACGCTTTCCTGAGCTTGCATACCCTTCAACATGGTCCACAAGAATATAGTATATATGGGAAAACCACCATTGTCAAAGGAGAAAAGAAACCTGGTTAATAGCCTTTCTTCTGGCCTTTTCATGTTACTGTTGGAAGTGACATTTCTTTAAAAAAAACCCAAACCAACCCATTTCTCAGCATGAAAATGCCAAGTATAATTGAACAAGAAAATAGCTATCTGCCCTTAAAACCACTTACCAAAAACGATTAATAACTGTTGCTTTTAAACTTTTGAACTTGAATACCTAACAATGTTCTACAGATTAAATCTATAAGGCTATACCGAAAATTAATTATACACAATTTTAGAAGTCTAATTTGTAAAAAAGCATAGCTATGTTGCACCACAGATTACAATGTTTTGGGATCTGTTATAAAATACATTAATTAATACTTTTCAGTGTGCAATATACAGTACAACAAAACCAAGTGTATACACATAGCAGATACTCAAAGTCTGCACTGCTGTAAGCAAGATTTTTCACAGTAAGTATTTTATACACTTTCCGTTTATTATTTTGTGTGTATGAGTGAATTTATCTATAATGTAAGTTTAAATATATGTGAGTGTCCAAGAACATATTTATTCCAAACACTAGAATGGGCATGTGTGTGTTTAGACTCTTGAAAAAGATTTTTATCTTTATAGAAGCCAACAAACTTTAAAATGGAACGTAAGTCAATACTCTGCAAATGAAATATCCCTCTCCATTACAGCAGATGTTTTAATGTGGGTAAAAAAAATTACTTTCTTACAGTATTGTTACACAATTCCAAATTACTGTTGTATAAATTCCAAAGCATTTTAACAGTAATTAAAAAAAAATGACAGAAAGACATATTTCCGTTACATCTCCTCCTCTTAATTGCTGTACCAGGAAGCACAATGCAATAGAACTATCTGCCAAAATGGAAAGATCAGCCCAACATATAGAGGCACAGGAAAAGTAAAATATTCAAGTAATTTTATTGAACACCATTGTGATTTTTCGAAACATTATTCTTTGATTTACAGTGGAACAAACTGTCAATAGCACTATTCCATTAAAAAACTTCTTCATGTACAAATACCCAGGACAAGTTGCAGTTACCTTGGTAATTTGTCAGCATGTGGTTATTTCAAATAAAAATATTGCATAGATTTTATAATATGATACTATTTGCATAGATTAAAAGCTGAAGAATGGAAAGTGTTATGAGCGCATCCTGGTTACCATGGACACATTCCATTCTCCATGTTATTTGGAGGTGCAAGTGGTAAAGCAATTCACTACCACATTGCTTATTCCATTGGCATTTTCTTCATTAAAAGAGAGAGAAGAAGAAAGGATGAGCAAACCCAAATTTGCTCAACCAAATTTGCTCAAACCAAGCAGCAACCAAACAAGGCTTCAGAAAAAAAAGTAATTGCAATTTTTTAAACAAATAAAACAACTAAAATACTTGTTAAAATTACAAAAAAATAATCTATTTAGGAAGTATCTATAGTCAAAATGAATCAGTAGATTACCAGAAGCATAGAACTATTTACATGGTATGAGAAAATAATATTTGAAATTTGTCATATGGTGAGACAGCTTTTAAGGATGTGGTTCTCATTCTTCGTTTAATTTAATCTAATTTGGAAGTTATAGAAGTAAAGACAAGTCTCACACATCAGACTCATACTGTATAATAAGAAACCTCTGGGGGAAGTTGAAGACAGACGGTGTGAATTGTGAAACCCTGTACAAAGGCAAATATGAGAAACCTTTTCCTTCCCCAGTACACATTTTTAGGATTTCAAACTTCATCAGATTCAGCTTTTAGCTTTGCTTAAAACTAGTAACTCAAAATACAATTTCTCAGATTACAGGCTATATGGAGGTTAATTTTTCCCTTAAATTGTTCTCCTTTAAACAGATAAGCATTCACTGGAGAAGGAAGGTGACTCCAGAATCTAGAAAATAATGTTATTGAGATTCAGGAGATCTAGATTCAAACATTTTCCTCTGTCCCAGGTGAATGGCCTAATTCCCCAGTCTTTGTTTTCAGCCTTGGATTTGTTACTTCAGTCCAAGCTCTCATTCCACTGTGTAGTGAAGGAGCCATTGTGTCTTCTACCGAGAAAATGTCACATTCTCCATTAGTCTTAGAGACTTTATCTCTACTAAATCCCTATTCACAGACTATTTTATCCCATATTGTATTACTTCTCCATAGGGTTTGTTTTTTTTTTTAAAAACAACCTGTGCTTGTGGTTGGGTTTTGTAGATTGGAGGAGACCATAAAAGTTTGATTTCAAAATTAGAGTATTCAAATGCTTCTGTCACTTGTTTTATAATTTTTTCTTATTTTCTCTTGCACAGTGTTGTTGCATTTTCACTACAATTTCAAATGAATCTACTGGTTTTAAAACAATTCTCTTCCATGTACTTGGGTTAAGAAATTGCCCATTTCACCCTCACATAAATATTTATAAAATAAAAGTGGAATAAATATCAGCATTACTGAAATATCTTAAAGGAGATAACTATAACTTAGATATTTCTAAAATAATGATCTGTAGAACTAAATGTTTTTCAGTGAATTCATTGCTTGAGGCCAGTGTCTGCTAATCTGTTGCCTAAGAATTTGTAGATCTAGGCTCAACTTCCAAGCTCTGAAATCAAATGCTTTCACTAGATAAATATTTTAAATTCTGAAATTAATTAGTGAAAAATTCCAGTTTACCTGCTTCCTTCACCTTTCCAGTCCCTGTTAGTGCAGATGCAATTTACTTATGAAAGGCTCCCCTCTCATCATAGTTTTTTCTACTTTTAGTCTAACATAGTTGCATCTAATTGAGAAGCTGATACCATAGTACTGGGTCTTTTTACTTCATAGCAAAGTTTTTCACACAGTTGCATTTACATCCACACTGCAGCTTTGACTGCATAAGAAATAAAGGAAAATTTGAGTTGGACAACAGAAATCTTTAGGCTTAGATAAAGCTATGCTCATTCTGAAAGTGAATGAAGCTGAGGCTTCTAGGTCACTCTCAAAAATGCAAAACAGGTACCTTAAAATTTTACTCAATTTTTACCAAGAAGAGGCAACCATGTATTCTAAACTATGGAACCAACTAGCACTGTCAGTGGACAGGTATTTGCAAAAGAACAAAAATAAAATGTTTTATAATTTCACAAAGAGCTGGAGTGAGGCTATCCTTAGGCATGGACACTGCCCCAGCTCAAGCCAATGCTATTTTGATCCCTGTGGGATAAGCTGCTGTGGAACGGTAACACACACGGGCAATTGTTTCATGCAGGGCTAAAATGGCATATTGTGATTATCTTAAAAGCAAGAATGCAGATCTTATAGAACTGAAGAATCTGTTAAGTCTCCTTTTTTCCTTCCTGCCTCCAAAACCAGTTAGACTCTTGGTAATGAAAATATATGACTGGCCAAAGCAGATTATGTTGAGAGTCCTGATTTGATTAATATGCAAGAATGTGAACACTAGCAAATGCAGCCTGGAAGAAGGCACTACACTGGTTTAAGGCGTGGTAGTGGTGGTATGTAGCTCCAAATTACTGACCTGTTTCATTGAAAAAGAAAGTAAAATGGACTATCAAAAGGTTGCAGTTAATGAAGTCTTAATTTATTGAGGGTTCTCAGAAGTCTTTGAAAGACAACTTTTTAGGAGTAAACATAGAAAATGAAACACATCTGGGTACAATAGTGCAAGAGTCCACCAAACTGAAATTAAACTAAAGCCATGCACTGGTGCCATTCCACATTTCAGGGATGAACAATATGAAATCAAGTAGGTACTAGTTGCTGCCTGTTATGTCTGTGAAATTGGATACTTTTGGTTTTTTGGCAATTTATTAACTTTCTTCTCAAATTTAAGGTAGGGCTTACAAGGTCCCTGCTTCATTTGACAACTAATAAAAAACTCTAACATCTGCATTTGCTACAGTATAGGAAATTACACAAATTACTATTTTGTCTACACTGATAGGATTATATCTCTACAGCATGGTAGTTTCCTTCTGATGTGCACTCATGAGAAGAAAAAATAGGTCTCTTTGGCATTTACTAGACACAGTCCATTTTTCAGTCTTTCTAAGAGATGTCCATTTCATATATATGTCAAAGAGTCTAAAGTGTAAAACCTAATACCCAGCTATGCTGAAGTAACTGTTCTAAACCAATACACAGCATTGGGTGAAATTCTGGACAACAGTGTGTACTTGAAAGTTTGCGCAGATTCTTCTCAGGACCACATTAGTCATCATACAAACCCACATACTTCCCTTCCCTATGTCTGCTTTGGTTTTGGAGGAAAAAAGTATTACTATTAATAGCAAGAAAAGCTTAAACAATTTAGTTAGCAAACAAAAATACAACAGTGACTGTAGCAGAGTACAGCGGTAAAGACAATGACACGTGGCAAAAAGATAAGTTCCTGGTGTCAAGGCAAACTGTTTTGTGTGGTGTTTTTAACAAATATTTCAAATGCATGAAGAAGAAATGTCTCAATTTCAAAATTTCACATACAGCAACTATAAAGCTGATAATTTTTCCCTCACTTCACTCGCACTTGGAAACATCAACCCACTTAAGCCAAGGGATTAGTTTTGCATGTGTGTGCATGACTAACAAAGGCTCCCACTTAGAGCATCTGAAAAACATTTTAGTAAAATACAGGAGGAAGATATAATAAAAAGCTTGGAAATAATAATTGCTTTTTTCTTTGGGGAATGCAGTCGTTATATTTGAGCACAAAATCTGTTGTCTTGCCATGGTCTCCTCCCTTTCTCTCAGTTACATACCTGGTTTATTTCTATTTTAGTTTCTTTCTTCCTTGGTTTTCCCAGAGCTTGTGGGTGGGAGAGGGAATAAATAAAAAGTGAAGAAAGTAAGAGAAAAAGTTGGTAAAGCTGTTTATCACAGCTGTTTACAGCACAGGTGCTTTGGAAGCTAAGGTCTACCTTTATACAGGCTTGTGCACACAGCTCAGAGAAACAATACAAGAACAAGAGACAATGCAGAAGGGAGGGGATGTGCTAAAGGGAAAGCAAAACTATCAGAGGGAATAAAATCTTACTCTAGAGGATCAGAGTCTTCAATTATGAGCATGCTACTTGCCATTTATTAATGTGATTAAACAGGCAGACCTAGATCAGACCGCCAGAAAGAGATTATTCCACTACTTAACAGAACAAAGGATGCAAGCTAAGCGCAGGATGTAACATTCCTTTCTAGATAGGTAAAACACTAACAGGTTTAATTTAAAACCATTTATTTTAGTTTTGTCCTCCTTAGTTCAGTTTCAAGGCCTCCTTGTTACCATTTCAGGTCTACTCTATGCTTTAAATTTCTTCTGAGTTTGAGTTTGTTTCCTATTTGAGTAAAAAACCCCAAAGAAGAGAACAGTAATCAGACTCCTGCTATCTTTATAAAATGTCCTGAAGTACAGCAGTGTTACAGTGCAAAGTAGGGAATCTGCACCTCTTTTAGTAAGGTCTGTACATATAACTGGCAATCCTTTTTATTACAGATGAAATCTTAGTTAAATCATCCCACAGTTCCCTTCTTGGATACTTTCTTTCTGATTTGCATATATCTGCCACCAGTTTAATACCTCCTGAAAACTGTTTTCCTGTATTCTTATGTGGGCAGCTCACTTTCAGCACTGACATCTCCTACTCTAAATTTTGAGAAATATCTCTTGCACTGCCCCTAAAATCTCATCACATTTTTAAAGAACAAACTATCAGTGTGTTTTTCAAAGTTTCCTTGCTGTCTATTTACAGCTTTAATTCCACCTCAAACCAAAAGACAGGAACACTAAAGAATCTATCACATGGTGCAGGCATTCCAATATACTCAACTCCTACGCATGTCCTCAGCTTTCAGAAAAAGCTGTGGTAAACAATAGTGCCCTTTCTCTCAACCAGTTATCAGCTCAGGACTACAGGTAGCATGTGCTACCTGTTGGCTGATTCTTTCCCTGCTTCTTCAAACACTAGGATTTTTTCAGTCCAATTTTAATTACTCATTTTACATGAAACTTAACTTTTGTTATCTTTAGGTTTTCTCATTGTAAACAGCATAAGAAGAAACAAGTGTACAACTCAGATGTAGCACCAACTTAGCAAGTGCTGAAATCTATCCTTTCACTTTCATTTGTCATGATAATTTGATGTCCACATGTATTAAAACATACATTGCATTTTCTGTCACAAGTATCTGCTTGCTTTTATGATGCTTTCCAGCTACACAGCTTCTCTTGCCTGCAATCTCCATCTGCTGTCATTCCTTTCACTCTATTGTTCACTATCATCCTATTATGTTATTTAGCACTCTGGTTTCAGGCACTCTCCTAGGCTTCTGCTTCTACAGTGTTATTTTGAGTTTTTCAACAAATGATTTTTATTATTTTACTGTGCACTAGTGTTCATTCTTCTAGTTCCCACCCTTCTCCAGATAATTTGTGTAATTTCAGTTTCAGCCAACAAATGACATTTACACTGGTTGTACACACTGCACAAGTTTAATCTGATTTAGTGAAGTCCATCCAAAAGCTGCAGGTACGTTTACTTTGGTTTAATTTAGGCGTATTTCAGTTTAACACAAACTGATTTAGTTTATACCAAACCCAACTCAAGCAAATCTTTAGAATAAAAATCCATAGAGTAGTTTAGACCAGCAACTTTGTTTAAAAATAATTTTTAGGTTACACTGGTACATCTTTAGATAAGACCTTTCATAGCCTATCTCACTTTGAGATAAAAATTCTGAACCTTTTCTAGCTTTGCCTTCTACACTTCTTGCCTTCTTCCCTCTCTTGAACACTTTGCTGAGTGTATTTAATTACTTTTGATAAATGAAAAAAGTATAAATATATGATATGCCTAGTCAAGTAAATATATCTGATAGTTCTTCATCACTGTGTATATGGAAAATGAAATAAGGTAAACTGCTCTTGGTTAATAAAGGCAACAGAGAAGAAGAAATAATTATTTTTCTAACCTGAAGCAGGAAAAAGGAAAACAAGACAACACGTACGAAGAGAAACTTACCTTTGGTAACATGAAAGTAGAATTACTCCTGAAGTATCCCAAGACAGAGAACAAGATTGGTCAGGATGCACAGCCTAAATAAGGCAAGTGAAAAATATAACTAAATCTTTCTCAGGAAGAACAAGCACTGGCAATAATGAACATGTGAACATCACTTGGTTACAGCAAGAAATATTTACATTATTAAGTAGAAAGTAATCGTGATTGCTTACCTTGAGAAACACCCTCATGACCTGAAAATCATCCTTGTCAGGTAGGACTAGATCAAGTAGGATACTTTTAAGTAAGCCACAAATTTTAAAACCATGATTAAAACTTAAAATGGAAGCTTAAACACTGCAATTCTGTGAGATCCTGCTGTCTGTATATTAAAGACTAGTTAAAAGTAGACAAAACCCAGCTGAGACAAGAGTAAAAATTACATCTCTAGGCTACCAGTGACACAGTAAAACCAGATTAATAGTGAATTAACTAAGATTACTTTATCATCTTTAACATACCTTAATTGAAACTGATATGAGTATACCCCAATGCATCTTCAAACGACTCAACATCTCAATGACTACTGAAAAAAGAATTTTATAAGCCCACATGACAGCACTCTATTATGATAAGCTCACTAAGAACTCAACTTCACAAATAATAATCACTCCATATCAGCTATATATCTAATTTCAAATCAATAAATGAATGTTTCACAGGGTTAACATTTGGTAATGTTTATGGGGAAACAAAAAAAGCCAAAACAACCACCCTCCAAAAAAGAGAATTGAGTCTTCTGGAAAGGTAAAACCCACCACTTACACTGGTGTATGTGATGCCTTCTGTAGAGAAATCTTGCTACACCAATAATGAAAGCCCTGAAATTCCAGCACTGCCAGTGCAATACATCACAAATTGCATTTCAGTTGTTAAAATTCCAAATTTTCCTATGTCAGTTCTTGTGTTGTATTACATCTTCAATATTGCAGCATGACCAAAGAATTCCCAAATCTTCCCCAAAACCTTATGGACAAGATCTAGCAACTGCATATATCCAGAGGTGGCACATCACAGAAGAAGTCAGAGGTACCATCAGGTATCCAAACTATAACAGGTCACAACATTGCTAAACCAACATATTTTAGCTTTGGACAGAAACACCTGACAACAATATTTCTGTCTTTCCAGTGCAGCGTTGAGAAATCGTGTCAATTTTCCAGGCAGATCTACCATTTACTTTGATGTCTGAATTAGAGACAGCAAAAAAGCAAAGGAGCTTTCCCTATGTATTTTAGGCTTAAGAAACATTCTCCTGATAATAATTGCATATACTATGTGATACCATTACCACAAAAATGTTCAATTCTTTTGGAAATACACCTTTTCAGCATAGTAGAGCATTTCCTGAGCTGGGACAAAATGGCTGCCTTCTCCTGGTCTCATCAAACTATACTTGAAACATTTCTAATTTACAATAACAACAGGAAGTTCCTAATTTTATGCAGTTGAAGTCCTCCATACAAATAGCTAATAATAAAAATACAAATTTTTTAACTCCCTCTTGAGAAATTTCTGTGCTCTTTTTGTTTTTTAAGAACACAAATCTCTGTTTGAAAAGTCAAAGAGACTTGAATAGAATTGGTCTGGCTAGATAATAAGTGGTATGGCATCCTTCAGGTTTCAAATGCAAATAAAATAGTAAAGTTTTGAAAAAGGTTCATCTCCCACAGATTTTTACTTACAATAAGATTTATCTTTCAAAAAATTGTTTTGTGTAACATGAAATTAATTTCAGCTCAATTACTATTAGAACATCTGTTAATTTCCCTCCCCCCAAATCCATCTGGCTCAAGCACTTCAAATGGCATCTGCTGTCAGTCGAATAGGTTACATATCAAATGTCATCATAAAGACTTAAGCCCAAGACATAACAGTTAACTTTATAGTCCCTTTTTCCAAATGGAGGAGCTATCCTTGCAGGTTTAATAAAGCATGAAGGTTTTCACAACTGAAAATCAACCAGCCCACAACCACTACAATGATCATTTAATAATGTCTCCTAAAATGGAAATTTTATTGAAAATTGTAAGCTGTTGGGGGGTTTTGTTTCATTTAATTTTTGTTTGGGTTATGTTGTTGTTGGTGTGGTGGTAGTTTTTTGTTTGTTTGGGTTTTTGTAGTGTAGGACTTACAGAGATCAGTCACAGAATTGGGTTGTTTATTGAAAAAGGATTTTTAATCTTAAAAATATAAGTGCTGTAGGTTCAGAATTTTTGCTTACAACTAAAAAAGCGAGAAAAACCTTTATTTTTTAAATTGAAACAACTAATTATAGGATCTTTAAAGCAAATACTGTAGTATTCAGTATCCAAAATAATTTGCTGTGCTCAGAATGTATTGATTTAATCAGAAACTGATTGAAGATATAGAGGCCAACACTAAACAATAGGAGCAATGAGGGGTAAAGAACAAGAACATTCATGAGAACTGTTTGCCCAGTTACTTACACTGTTTGCTCATCCACATGTTCTGTGTAGATTTGTTAGAGAACCCAGTTGCTGATCTCTGGCCAAACACAATTCTGCAGTTGCATATTTGACAGAGTTCAGTTATCCTGGCTGTTACAGGAGCAGATCTCATGTGGAATATTGCACAGAATGACGGCAGCCTTGTGTACCTATGATGCCGGTCTTTTGTGGGTAAGTAGCTGAACATTTTACTAACATGACAAAATCTTCTGATTAGTGTAGCATTCATTAAATGGTGACAGATGCTAGTATTAATTACATGTTGAATGGATCATTTTCCCATTACATTTCTTTTGTTACCAGCCTCATCATTCCAGATATCAGCCTGCCCCATAAGCAGATTAAGCACCAGACTTTTTTGGGGGGTGGGGGATGTGTGTCTATATTCCTTGTTTGACCAAAATGAGCGACTGATTTTTCCTACACTACCCCACCATCTGGATTCCTCTCTTGCACTTTTCAAAACCTGTAGTTATCATCTGTTAGAAAATTTATAAGAAATGTTATTTTGGAAGGTTATTTGTGTGGCTCTCTCAGGCCATCTTACATTTAATTGTTGGAAAGCCATAGGATTGCTTGCTTTGTACAAACAGATAACATCTATTGTTCCTTGTGACAAACCTTGCCAAATTATAAGTGACATATCAAATATTAATTTGGCATTTCAAGACTGATAACATGTACAGTGAAAGGTAATGGAAAGGCATATGTGAAACAAGTTGCCATCCTTCATGCCAGTCCTGAACAAAAAGATTCCCATTCTAAGTAATATTATATGCACTCAAACAAAACAAAAACTATTCACGAACACTAGCAGGATTCCTAGTACACATTTTATGGCCAAGAATGATTTTTTATTATGTTTATCCTGATATGTTCAACAACTTCTTCTTCATAACAACTCAGAGCAGTCCTGGAAAGGAAAAAAGAAAACAAATAAATAAAATTTAAAAAAACCTGAAAAATACAAATGGCAAAGTCATTCATTTGGAAGTAATTTCTGCCATAAACGAAAAGGTTATAAATTGAAAATTGACAGAGGAGAAAGACATTTGAATAATAACTAACTGAAGGATGATCAAGAGTCATGAATGTGATTTTGGTAGAGAAAGTTAAATAGAATCCTAAAATTTAAATCACCCAGGATTTTTCAGATGACATGGGGAAATAACAATGCTTTTGCATATGGTACATGTTAGGCTTATTATTATTAAGAAAGAAAGTACTCATGGGAAGAAATGCAGTGAAAATGTATGCGAGTGACCAAGAAACTGAGAGTCTGCTTCACAAGTGGAGACTGAGCCCTATCCAGAGTACATATTTACTAAATATATGCTCTGGATATATTGTATGTATATATGATACAATATATCATGTATACATACACATATATACAGCATTGTTACTGACACACAAGGTATCCTAACAAAATAAATGTAAATTAATCAGCATAACTGCACTTCTAACCATCAGAGAAGTGATGATCTGGAGCAGTTGTTTGGTGTCAAGTAGCAGAGGTAAAAAAGCCTCACTACCTTTGAAACACATCAAATCCCATTTATGTTATGAAGATCTATTATGTGGCTGGATGAAACAGCAGGCACTGGGACTGGATGACCTGAAGTTGTCTCTTTCAGTCTTATATTTCTGCAGTGGAACTGGCAGATGCCTACGCAGGGGAAATATGTGAAATCGTTTCTGTGCATTTGTAAAATTATGATTGCTGAATTAAAATAGCTACTTGTAAATAATTATTTTCACTGATGGCTCAAAAGATCTCTCCTTTCACACAATCCAGCTTGGTGAACTGTATTCTGTGAATGTTCATTGATGCGTCTGTACCTCTACATAGTCTACTTTTCTAAAAGTTACTTGCAATGGGTTACAGGGCTCTCCCCTTCTTACTCTTCCTCCTTGAAGTACCTTATGCAGAAACTAGTTGGTATCCTTCCCTTCCTAACTTCTCAATGCAAGCACAAGCTTGCTGCTCACTAGTCAATACTTTTATAAATGAAGTCTTGATTAGCTCTGATTTTGACATATAATTGATACTGAGTTTGTATCTGGAATGGAAGCTATCTCTTGCTACAAAACAAAGGTACCATCAGGGCCTCTTTGTGACATTTTGGACACAAATACCTCCACACAGACAAGGGGGTTTATTTATAGTTGGGGTTTTTTTCCCCCCAAGTACTGTTGCATTTGATTAGTCACAAGAGTTCAAAAAAGCCTCTGCTTTTGTCTGCTACCAGTATCTTGCCCAAAGCAGGCCCTTGCTTTCCTTTTCCAGGTGGTCTAGTTTCTCTAGATTTGAGTTAAACATAAACAGTATACTGAAGTACACCTTGCTGTTATTAGAGATACCTGAATTGAAGCAGTAAGTTGCCAGTTTATTTTTGCAGTAATAAAATAACTCACATGCTTACAGCTGAGGATGTGTGCCCCTGTTGTATCACATTCTAGGCTCTCTGTTTGTCTGTCTTGTCCTCTTTATCTGATTATTGCCCTATACTTAGATTCAGCAATCTTAGCAGGGTATGCTTAGCTCTAATCAGAGACATCCTTTCTGTCAATTTACAGTAACTCCTGTTAATTAATTTTAGTTATACAATAGATTTGGCCTACTACAGTGACTTGAGGCAGGCAGCAGCAGACTTCAAAAATGCCTTCTGGAGAACACCCCTAATCTATGAGGCTGCATGACAGAAGAAAGATGTCAACTCTCTTGAATGGGGAAAAAGCTAAACAAAAGCCACAGACATTTCACGTGGCTCATGTGAACACAAAGCCCTCTGCCACCGACTTGTTTTACCCCCGATATGGCATTTTTGTCCAGCTAAGTTTCTTGCTCTAACACATTCTTAAGATCTTTTGAATTTGTACAGGAATTCTGGTTCTATGACAGTTTGACTTGACAGTCAGGTGATATTTGGAAATCCTGGCCATGACCACAGGTACTCACGCCTGGGAGCTTTATAAGACATGCCCAGTAAATTGATAACTTCTTCCTGAAGGAGCTGAATTTCCTGCTCATGAAAAGCCCAAGTAGACCAGTCAAAGAAGGGCAACACTTGATAGAATTATGGGAGCTTTCATACAAATCCACTATGCAGCCCCAAACTCCCCTTTTTGCATTTAAAGAAAAACAATAGACAGTTCTGAAACCGCTCACTTCCAAGAATGGCACTATTCAAAGTACCAGGTTTCAGCATCCATGTAACCATGTGCCAGGCTGGAGGTTTAGACTCTAAGGCCTTTCAGGCAAAGACTGTTATTTATTAGGAGACTGCAAAATAGCACACTGGGAATCTGAACCAACAACGAGGCCTCCTCCACACTAACACAGGATGGCTAAATATATTTTACATGAGACACAACTTGGAACATCAGTGATGCACATACCTTCAACTGCTATTTTTGACATGGGTGTCTTCTCAGGAGATTCCATAGCCTGTAGAAAGGTTAACTAGTATCCAGAAGTTTTACATGTGCAGAAGTTAAAACTGGAGACATGTGAAGGTGTTTTGAGGACACCAACTTCCTGGCAATGCTTTGTACAATGAACATTTTCAGAACAATTTGAACTTACTTACACTGACCGTTCTGAAACTTTTTTTGCATGGTTTATGTTAACTGATTTCAGTTTGTTTTCAGGATATATTTGGGCAACTGAAAACAAACCCAAGAATAGATACCTGAAGTGTGTGACAGGAAACAGATTGGAGAACCAAAAACCTGAACAGCAATAATAATAACCATCTTATCTTTAATATCTGAGTGCAAAAATAAATAGCAAAGACTCCACATCACTCAACCACATTCCACAGACAAGCAGAGCACTGATAGGATTCTATGGGGTCAGTGGGACAGGCCCACTACAAGACTTCAGCTACTCAAAAGCACATATTTCCTAGTGACTGTGCAGCAGTTCTTCCCTGAAAGAACATATGTTCATTATCTTGATTTGTTTTATGAAAACAAACTGAAAACTTCCTCCTAGTTTAAAAATATGTTTGTTTTTTTTTTTTTTGTTCCAGTGAGACATTTTAAAAACTTTCTCAGGAAAGTTTCTGAACCTGTACATCTTCTAAATCAGTATGTCCAGGCTGAGACAGGCATTTGTGTTTGTCTCTTTAATAAACATAAAGTAAGTAAACTATGCAAAAAATAGGTCAAAATGAAACAAATATTATAGTATATTTGCATTTTAATTTCATAACCTTACAAACACATGATCAGATTTGTTAAATTTAATTTGTTTACTGTCCAATATTCCTCATTGATGATTCTATTACATTATTCTGAAAAATACTCATATCGTCATATTGCACATTTTGCAGGATATTTAAAAAAAAAAAGTTAAAAAAAACCTCTTCCAGGATATTTAGCATTGCATATTTCCCTGTTTGGAAAACCAGTTATGTACACTGGTAAAAGGCAGGGCACCTAACATCTTCAAGGGCAATGTGGAATATATATATAGTCTTCCCATTCCCAGATGTTAATTTTATATTCTTGGAATGACATGTTGGATTATTGCTTACCCCTCTGCCTTAAGTCTGATTATAGTGAAAGTGCATCTTTCTTTAGAAGGAACGTTTAAGGATTTGTTGTTTATTTGCGTTAAATGTAGCACCACATTTATTTGTGAGGCATTCCTGAGAGTAGACTTATGTCTGTTTTAAGGGTACAAAATCACGATGTGTATATAATGCTTCGCAAGGCTACTAACTCACCATTTTGAAAGATTTTTATTTCCTCCTTTCCTCTGGTTCCTCACCCAGAGCCTCACCCCACAGGCTCGGGAAAGTCCAGGCAGAAGGAATCTCCCACATACTAAGTCTCCTCGTCTAGACGCGCTTTCACCCATGCCTGGAAATACCCTTTCTGGTAGCCAGCCCTCAGGGAGCCAGGCGTTCCCGGCCCTCAGGAGGCCAGGCCAGCAGCACTTACTGGTGGCTCCTCTCGGGTCGCTTCCTGGAGGCGTTAACCGGGCCCCCGTCCTGCCCCGGCATGGAGGGGGTCCGTCCCCAAGGAGAAGCCCTCGCTAAAGCCGCTGTCCCCTCAGGCTGCCGGTCTGCCTTCCTTCCTTCTCGGGCAGCGGAGAGAGCGTCGGCCCCGCGGCCGCCATTTTGGGACGCCGGCGGGCGGTCTCCATGGCAACCAGGAAGGGGCGGACATCGCGCGGGGTCACAGCTAGCCCGGCCCTCTCTTAAAGGAGCAGCCGCGGCGGCCCCGCGGTGCCGGGTAGGGTCTGACAGCCGCTGCCGGTGCCACCAGCCATCCGCGTCCCGGCCGCCCCTCGGCCGCCCCTCGGGGGGACATTCCCGCGGACCCGAGGTGACGACCCCGGCGGAGTGATACNAGTAGTCCCGCGGCCTCCCCCTCGCGCCGCTGGAAGGGGTTCGGCGGCGGAGGCGGCGGACGAGGCGTCGCTCGGTACTGCGGCTTCAGCTGATAATTGAAGGGAAGCGAGGCGGCTGCTGCCGGGAGGAGGGAGGCACGGAGCGTCTGCGGAGGCCGCACCGGGACAAACTAGGTACCCGGGGCCCCTCCGCTCGGTCGGGGGGGCGCCGGGGGTGGCGGGGCGCTCGCTGGGCCCCTTGGCGACTCCGGG
>VYZT01010749.1:9091-22049 GCA_013400735.1 Pomatostomus ruficeps
TTGTTAAGAAACCATGGCCATGTTTACAGCAGAATGTGTGAGAAAGTATTACAGAAAGAGAAACACTGAGAAACTGCAAAACTCAGGGCAACAGCCTTTGAAACGGACAAACAAAAGACTATGGTTTAAGAGAAATACATCTGTTCTGTCCCTTTAAAATGAATAATTCTTACGTTTGGGGAGGGCAAGTAGAATTTTACCAGCATGTAAAGTGTCAGTTCTAGTTTCTTCATTTCATGCATATTCAAAAGAAAACTGAAGCAACACTTACTCAGAGATGTCTATTTTGTATGAACAATCTAGCAAAATACTCGCGTCACCACAGCCTTTAGGCAAAGCATGCCTAGACAGACTAGGTGAGAAACACTGCATATTTATTTTTTCAATTTCCCCAAGCTTAAAGATTGCTTGTTCCATTACTTTAATAAAAGTATTTTGCTGTTCTTTATTAATAAATACACTAGAAATATTACATACTAGAAATACTGCTGTATTTATACTCTGTATGAAGCTTCCTGAGGAGTCTGTGTGAGTCTCTTGCATGAAGACTTAAACCAAGTGTGGTGGCAAGGGAGCACAAAGAAAAACAAAAACTGCTTATGGATGTCTAATAATACAACTATAAAATACATATATCATTCAAGATCCTTTCCCTTTAATAAGAGCTTTACACTTTCCAGGAAAATATATATTTTGTTTTGGAAATCCAGTAATCTTCTCAATATCAACACAAAGTGTTTGGTAGTCATTGATCCTGGTCACAAGAAGGCAGCAAGAACACTAAGATTACCAACATCCTCTTGTCCAGACTGGAGAAAGTTTATTGCTCTTGCTTACTTGCAGATCCCA
Source organism: Pomatostomus ruficeps (assembly GCA_013400735.1). Taxonomy (NCBI): domain Eukaryota; kingdom Metazoa; phylum Chordata; class Aves; order Passeriformes; family Timaliidae; genus Pomatostomus; species Pomatostomus ruficeps. Next base: position 9,941 of record VYZT01010749.1, read on the forward strand.
GCTGCCCAGGTGTGGGTGCCAGCTACATCAGCCACCACCAGCGTGTCACAGTCATTTAGCACATTTAACTTTGCGGATGTGAAAAATACTGAAGTGTCTTTAGCCAGGAGCGCTCCATGTAACACCCGCCAAAGGCAGAGCATTGCTCCAAGTGCAGCTGCTGAACACTTCTGCAGTGAGGCTGTTTGTGACAACACCTTCCAGCAGATGGAAACACATGTGGTTCCTGGCTTAGGAAAATCTCCCAGCCATGGAGTAGAAGGTGAAGGACGATAGCAGCTTCTCTAGAGCTGAGCAGATGCTTACACTATTGATGACAAAGTGATGTCAAGGAGCAAGGCTTGCTATCTGCAACCCTGCCACCAACAAACCAGGAGGAGGGAGAATGTGTTCTCCAGGGCAGAGCAGAGACTGGATGAGGGCAATGCAAGTAGCCAGGGAAGCTGAGCATTCACCACTGTCTCCAAGTCCCACAGTGAGAGGTGGTTACCTTGAGGTATATGGTGGGCTATCTTGACTGTCAGAACAACTGTTCCCTAAGGAAACAGCAAGAATGAAGAATGGGGGAGAGAAAAGGAAAAGGACAAGCCAGAAACTCAGCAAAGGGGAAGGAAAAACCCTCTAATTCAGAATCAAAAAAGGCCAGTCACTGAGCAACAGAAATCAATTTCCAGAAAAGAATGAGGGAGGTTCAGCTAACCATTGTCCACTTCCTCTAGGCCAGTATACAGGCGTACAATATCCCAATCTAGACCAATAGTAAGAACAGAATAAAGTAAATATGTTTTTCCCCTTTACCCTAAAATGTAAAGTCAACATAAACCAATATTCCAGATTACAATATAAACTAGCTTAATCTTAGTCATATATTAAACCTAAAATTTTATTTCAAAGTAATACACTATTAAGACAAGCTTAATGACAATAACAACTGCATGCCTACGCTGACAGACATATCACAATTTCATACTCTTATTATGATAGAAATTTTAGACCCCAACTTCTATTCCAAGACCGCTCTTAAAGATAACTTATCACTCTTGCCTTTATATCGAAATGATAAAGAAAGTATTGTCAGAGCCTTGCAGGGTCTGTGTTAAGGATGCTCAAACTACTTTTCTGTTAGAAGGAGAACATTCATTCTGCAAGTTAAAAGACTAATCTCAACAATAACTTCTCCTAATAATTACCTGCCTGCACTGTGGCTACTAAGAAGATATTAAATTCCATCTGAAAACACCCATCCAGATCTCTGCATATTCATAAAATATTGAAATATGTATATGATAGACAAAACATTAAAGTGGAATAGTATTCCAACAAAAACTGAAATTTTAAACTTTCAAACAAAGTAAGAGACTTTAAGGTCTCTCAAAGGCTTCTGGATAAAATTTGTCACTTGTACTTGAAAATTTGCTAACACTGTGTAAAGGTTTAGACAGAATTAACTTCAAAACATAATAGCTTTCAGAGCTACTCTCTGGTCAGTCAGTGACGTCTAAGTGAATTTGTCACGACACATAAACACCATTTTGGAAGGAACTGGTTTCCCTTAGTTCACACTTGAAGCTAAAACATTTTGACTGAAACAAACACAAGCCTCCAAATAGGCTCTGACCTTTGCATAACTGATCACCTCTTTTCAAGCTCTGCAGCTGCAGCCAGCAACAGCGAACTAATGAACAATTTGCCCGTATTCAACAATCTCCAAAATGTCTCAACCCTTGACATTTAGAAAAAAAACCCACACTTCCTTTGGCTGGAATTTGACGACAGGAACACTATATGAGCTCTACAGATGTGACAGCTGATGCACTGTCAATATAGGTATGACTCAAGTTCAGAGCTAGAGCTGCTGTTGCCGCTCAGCTCTGTGGGTATCACACACCACCATGGCTTGGAGCTGCTCCCTTGTCTCCTGCACCCTGCTTGTGGTGCAAGCTGGCAGCTCCCACTCTGCTGCAAGACCCAAATGCTGAAGGACTGTATGAAACGTCATGTATGAATCACCGTAAATGTACTTAAACTTTAAAATCTAACAAATTAAAACAACCACAACTTTAAAATGAAGTTTTCAGAAAATTATTAACCCAAATAAGATGATATAGTAGCTGCAAGAAAACAGCCTAAAAATTATTTTTAAGCAGTATGTATGACACAAGGGCTCCTATTATAACGCACTTAACTCATGTATAACTAAGATCTGTGCTAAAATGTAAAGAAAACACTGGAAGTAAAACATACGAGACAGCATATTCAGATTATGAGTAAGAAAGAATAGTTTCATATTGATCCCTGAAATCAATTGGAAGCAAGCCAAGTTATAGAACAGTCAGAAAAAAAATGAGTGCTTCTGCAGTACACTGCAAATACAGAGACAAAGAAGGGATGGAGAGAAATGAAACTGTCAAGACAGGGAGCTCAGACCACAGAGTACTAAAAAAAATGCCAATGTTATATATAGTAAATGACATTTGCAGGTAGAGGAAAAGTATCAGTTGAGAAGTTCAGGATCAAACATGCTACCAAGGTTATTCATAGAAAGTCTAAATAGCAACTATACAAGAAGAACAGTTGATTTGTCCCCAGGAGAAACACATTCATGTACAGTATTTAGAGGGAAAGTTGGCACCAGCAGTCAAAGAGAACAGAGAAGAGTCATTAAAGGTGTCAAGGAATATGTACAGCTGAAATTCACAAGCACAGAACTGTCAGTCAGCAGCATAATTTAGACCCTGTGTATAAGTGAGAGCAAATGGCCAAGAAGTGACCCTTGCGAGAGGGACTCGAGAGAGCAAGGGTCTTGTCACGTAAGAAATTAACAAATACACACCTTCTTTTATTTTTTAAGGGATGTGTAGAAAAATGTCAACCATAAAAGGATAGGGCAGGCAGTTGGATGAGAGATTTGTAGAAATATAGCAGTTCTATAAGGAGGAGAAAATGAAAGAAATAATACCTGCACAGAGACTGCACATAGTTTCTCAAAGCAGTCATCATTATCCCGAGTTAGGTCAATCTCAAATGTAATTTCTTAAAAAGTATTATGGAAAAGCCTATGAGTAAAGTCTAACATTGACTGTCTTCTCTTTTTACGACCAAATAATTAATGATAAAAATATTCCTTAGCTGGAGGAATTTTATATTGGGCCTCCTAGAGACATGACATTTAAAACTTCTATTAACTGAACAATCTAAGCCAACTCTTAGCAAAGCAGCAGGCAGACTAGCTCACTTCAGGTATTGGGTACATTTATCCATTTATTTAAATTACCTAACTAGATAAAAATTGTAAGGCAAAAATATCACTTGTCAGCACATATCAGCTACAACTGCTGCTATGCACTTCATGAATAAACTAAAACTGAAGATTCTATAAGCATCTGACTAACTAGCAACTCAGTCTATGTCTAGGGTTCTTCTACGAGCCTGAACAGTTTCTAGATCACCTCCTTGCTTCTCTGAGACCAAAGACCTGAAAGAATATGCATAATATCTGAAGAAACTAAGTTGTCATCACAGGAAATACTTAATGGTTAATAAGTATATACAATATAATCACATAATAGTGAAAAAAGGCTTATGAGAAAATAGAATGACCACCAACTTGCTCAAACCTACTTGAAACAGTAAGAAAATACTACCCGTTTTGTTAAGAAAGAAGTCTTAACTAATAGCAAATTTTGGTAAAAATTATTTTGGTGGTTTTGTTTTGTTTGGTTTTTCTTTTACTATGTAGATACTGGTTGAATATTAGGGGATGCTTTACTGCCTGGAAAACAGATTCATCTGACATGCATTTACAGCCTATGTTTGTTTAGTATGTCCTCCACACGTTAGAGCTGAAAATAGGAGAGTTCTCTCCAGTCTTGCAGTTCTTACATGAATTAAGCAGAGGCCATCTTAACAAGCAGGCCTGTAAACCTCAAAACTCCTGCATCCTTTTGCCAAAACTCTGCCTTCCAAAAACCCCCAACAAAACAGAATACCAGAAGCTGTCTTTTATTTCTGAGATCAGGAGAACTGAAATAATAGTAAAAAAAAACCAAAACCCTAAGAAGATAAAGATTAAATGTTTTAAATCACAACAATGCATCATATGCACATAATTACAGAGGACATAAAAACATAACATCCTAACATTACTACACTTAAGTATTCTATAAGGATATGCATCTGATATATTGTGAGTTAAAACATTTTAATTTCATTGAAGAATTTCTATAGCTTTAAAACCAGCTGCAATTTTGCATGTCTGCTGCCTCTTATTCTTCAACATGAAGTGACAGATTCTGCAGAATATTTACTTACTAAGAGCCTTGGCAGAACTTTCAGGCTCTGATTTTATTGTAGGATTGTAACTCAGTGTACACATTACTAGACCTTCTGCTTAGAATCAAGGCATCAAAACCTACAGCCATCTCTAGCAAAGTTTTTGTTCAATTGATTTTTCTCACTGCCTAAACTCCTCGGCTTAAAAATCTTGATGCTTTGAAGCATCTAAAAATTACTAATATTCAGTACACAAGACATGTCTGTTGCATTGCCAGACCAAGATCCAGTGAATAAATCATAAATATAAATATGACACCAAAACACAGAAATACAGATATTTGTATTTTACAGGACAGATTTTTAACCCCCCCTCAGCTATTTAAAACAAACACATGCTACGTGTTTATGCAAAAACCTAACATATAAATAAATGTTCAAGACTATAAACTATATGTATATCTACAAGTTATATATGTAGCTGCTCAGACATAATACTCTAAGAATAATTGTGCAGTACAAGATTAAAAAAATAAGATGAATGAATGAGTATTGCTTATTTTCAGGCTTTAAACAGTGCAGATTTCCAAGTCAAACATGAAAGCTGGGAATGTAACATATTGCTCTGAAAACACTGAATAAACCAGCAAAAGGGGGAAAGTTTGTTAAAAACACAGATTGCGTCATATGCCACAAGTAGGAAAGTGACTTTGCCAGTGTTTGAAAACCAGCAGCACAATGACAAATAAACCCCAAATTTCTCTTTTTATCAAATATTATTTCAAGTCAACTGATCTTGAAAAACAAAAGAATAAGTCAATTATCTTTCATTCTCATATCACAATGGAGAAAGAAATTTAGTATGTACAGGAATCAGTTTATGCATCGTGAGCAATAACTCAATAAACCTTCTCTATCCTTCCTAAGTGCATAATGTTAACAACTGTTTCATACTCAAATTGAAAAGATTACTGTAAAACAGAATAAAGAATGCATCTAACATCTTTTCACTAACTTTATTTACAGTGTTTCTTGCCGACAAAAATGTCTGCATAACATGTAGAGGTTTGCTATTAATATACCACAATTCTCCAGTTTCCTTTCAGGCTAACTAATCTTTATCTCAAAAAAAACCCCCCAATCTCTCTATTTTGTACCAGAATCTCAATATGTTCCACAGTCAAAGACATCAAAGAGTCTCTTCTTCCATGAAAAAGGCTTGAGAAAAAACTAGGAACAGCAGAGAGCTCTCTCTGCCATCTTCTCTTCATCTCTGCCAGTGATTTCATGAAGCTGTGCTACTAATTAAATGGACTGTCCAGATGGGCATTCCCTGTTTTCTGGGCAGCTGACTTGCACAACAGGATAATGCCCTGGTGCTAAACCCCTCCTGCTTCCTCTACAGCAGCTCCTGTGGTTGCAGTGTGCCACCCATGCTGCAGGACCTAAAGTGCACAGGAACATTCTCAGCCCAGCTCCCCCCAGCATGGTGGCTTCACTCCACTCTCAAAACATGCAGCATATGGAGTGGCAATCTGAACCAAGAATTGGTTATGTCTGACTACAAACATGGATTTCAACTGCAGACATAAAGAAATCAGATTAATGGAAAACCAAAGAGACCGAGGCCCATTATCGTCCGCCCTTGCCAATGAAAGCACATGCATCAACATGGAAAGGACAACTGAACAGTCATCTGAAATACAATTTGTCTTTCCCTTTCCATTGCCTCCTGCAGAAGAAAAGCAAATTTCAGTCCTCAAAGCTTTAATTGAGGGATTTCACAGATATTTGTCTTTTTAGTTTCTTTAGCGTTTGTTTTAAATCACAAACTTTCCGTCAAAACAAAGTGGTAAGTTGATGGCAAGATAATTCTGTCTGAATATCACAACGTTACTTTAGCTGGTAGTCAGCCTTCAAAAATTCCAGTTATTTAAAGAGAGGAAACTAGCTTGAAAAATAAATACATTAGTAAGAAACAAACAATCAATCACAGAGAAATAAAACAGAGGCTAAGAGGAGGATGGTTCAAGGGAGGCAAGCAACCTACAGAAAGAAATCTGCTTTAATGACTACATTTGCCAGAAAGCATGGAACTAATTATGGTTCCAATATACATAATGCATTCAGAGACCTCAAATAACAGACATTACTACCTGGCATTTCCAGCCCAGTTGTTGAAGTATACTGATTGCAAGCATAAATGTTCATATTACAAAACAGGCAGATGGTCTGCTTCACCAGAAACATTATAGTCTGACATTTGTTATCAATTGTACTGATTTAATACTAATGGGAGTAAATGGAGACATATTTGCAAAAATCTGTCTCTTGGGAAGATGTATGTGTACCTTTAAAAATCTTTTACTTCATATTTATCATGCTATGGCACCAAGAGGAATAATGATATATTCTAATATACAGCACCACTCTGACATTTGCATGGAGTATTCAGGCCAGGAACCAAAACCTACATGAGAATAAATTTCTTCAGGAAAAGACGCAGCGGTGGTGCTTTAGTAACTCTGCCACAGCAGCAAACAAATCAAGATTAAACTCACTTTTTATGATATTATAAAATGCCATTATACCCAATACTGAGGCTTTTGTTCACAAGTACACCAATTTGAAGATATATACAGCAAGGGAAAGTAATGTTTGTTCTCCAAATGCTGAAGTGCTCTGCTCCTTCCCAGTGTGTCCTGCTGACTGCACACTCACTGTGAGCAGGGAGAGGAGGAAGAGGCACTAGGCTTCCCCCAGGACGATTAGCTACCAGGAACCCTGAAGTGCCAGGAAGCCAAGCTGGGTTAAGCAGCACAGCCTGCCCCACCACAATCACTGCCTGCATTACGGATGATGGCATAAATCAGAGATCCAAACTGACAAACATTAAACAAGGGGCATAAATTATCAGTGCTTTCTCAAGCCTAACACTTATGCTTACACTTGTTCTTCATGCAATTGCTTCAGGCTTTAAGAACCATTAAGGCTGGCTATGTTTCTCATAACAAAGCAGCAGTGCAAATGTTCCTTGTAAGTCAGTGTCTGGTCATCAGCATCTCTGTGCAATGACCACATGATCATCTCTCAGATTTTTGCTGTTATGAAATGCCACTAGCATCCCTTGTCTAGCAGGACATGCCAAGGCAGGGACACAGAGCCTCTACAACAACCACAGAAGCTCTTTGCTTGTTTTGTTCCCTGCAGATTCTTCGCTCTTCCATTTCTTCTGCAACACTGTAGTGTGATCAAACATACAGTGATTCATTACTTTCTCATTTATAACATAGCATCAATTCCATGGAGATTCCCAAGTTTATTCAAATGACTCTGACTACAAGCACAATTTAAGACTGAGGTATAATGACACAGCATTATGTTACAATTCAATTGCTTCACTTCAATTTAGGACAGACACCAGAATTTGAGAACTGATTAGGACAGACTAATAGTGAACAACTGGATTGCTTCTTTTATAGCCAGAACTGTAAATACACTTATTCACTCATTTATTATTCCATCAAAAGCCAATGCCTGTTTATTATCCAAGGACAGAATACTAGGGGCTTTATTATGAAGCAAAAATTTGTTTCTAATTATCCATGTACTAAAACAAACAAATACATATATATATATATGATAAAGAGGTGTAAGAGGTATTGAAAATAAGCCTTTTACCCTAACATTCCTATAAGGCAATTGATAAAAAATAGATTTAAGTGTATTTTTCATTGCTTGGAAAAACTGATTTCAGCTAGGACTTCAAGACCCTATATACTAAAGGTCAGACATTGAATATTACATTTTCCCAATTTTGTAATATTTTATAGCAAAGAGATGGTCATTGCCACTAACTTCTAAAGTAAGATTAAAACCAAGATTCTATTCCTTGCACAGATTGCTCTATTAGCCTACTGCAAAAAATATGTACTGTATTTCTAGCCGAAAGAAAAATGCCTCTAGTATAAAGTCAAGAAAATTTAAAGCAAAGTCAGCTGTGCATGCTGTAATACACTTTCTCTGAAGCTTCTGCACTGGAACACAACACAAATTAACTGTCATGTTTAAGCAATTACCTTCTATCAAAATGATCAAAAAATTAATTTACACCAGAGATACAGTAGACGTATTTCCAATTCTCCCTCTAGCTTCCCCAAGACAGTGCAACTGATCTAAACAAATACAGTCAATCATTTGTGAGCGTGTGTATGTCGGGAAAGAGTGTTTTTTTAAATTATTATTTATTCTTAAGTAAATGGAAGAAGTGTGATCTCGCCTGTAAGGGACAGACTGGAGATACAGAAGATATGTCAGTGAATTTTTTATGTATAGGGGTGTCATCCAGATCAATCTCTTACTTTTCACTCTAAGAACTTTTTCCTCACAGAAAACTGGTAGCACAAATGGATACTACTCAATTTTCCAAACAAGCTTTTCAAAGGATAAAGAGGGAACTAAATGGAGAGAAAAAAATTTATATTCAGCCTCCTGAAACAGAATTTTCTTCTTGTGACCTTGAGCAAGATGTCTGCTCCTATCTCACAAACAATAGCATCTAGAACATGAACCATATCAAGCCTGGGTTCCTGATGAAAACATATAAACAAATCAGTGTCATTTGGAGGGAGGGGACTGGACACCACAGATGACACAAAAAGAGGGGAAACAAAAATAATTTTTCTCTCCCTTCATTATTTCTAGACACTCTTGTGGATCTATAGCAGCAGAATCTTCTAATCACTTTTTTTTTAAGTACAGGGCTGAGTCTTATTTGTACATTTTTAATACTTTGAAGTGATTTGCGTAATAAATTAATATACCTACACTGCTTCATATATACCCCCTCTTCTGCATGCAATATGCAAATTCCACTAAAATCTACTGTAAATAGCAATGCGTAATTTTGAAAAGTGACTAAAAAAGCACAGTGTTCAAAAGAATAGTCTTTTCATTACTAAAAATATCTCTCTTGGAAATATGAACTACTTTTCCTCTTATATTGTTTTTGTTTTCCCTCAACCCTTCGTACATACCATCTCAGAGCCTTGTGTTAGCACAGGTATTGAACCTAGGGCTTTTTGATTAAGAAATAGAATACCATGAATAATTTCTATTTCAAAATTCATAACATTAAGCTATTATTTCTTTTAAGTTGAATCAGGCACTTAAACACTGCCATATGCCGGGCAGCAAATACATATATTTTTTAATTGCTAAAGAGATAAAACAAGTTTTGCTTTTTTTAAATCAAAACAAAATAAACCCCGCCAATTCCATGACCTGCCCAAAACTGCTGTGGCTGTCCTTATGAAGCAGTGATTTATAGGTCTGAAGAGCAATCATCCTGAATCAACTAGAAGAGACTGATACAGTGATGTATAAAAACAGTGATGGAGCAGTGCACCAAATTATATACCTTCAGTTTTGGTTAGAAACTAAAGCATGCTCACTGGCACAGAGGCAGTAATAAAATAAGTTGTCTTCTCTAAAAACTAAAGTAAAAACAAAAATAAAAAAATGTAACAGATTTTACTTACATCACTTGGTTAAAAGGCAAGAATCATTACTATGAAACCTATTTTGTTTCCCACAAGGAGGCAAAATCTCTTGCTAAACCCGGAATAGTAGACAGATCTCATCAGAAACCTGAATTGATTTGTTCTAATTTCGGGATATACTTGAACCACCTTCCTTGGACACACACACGAGAGCAGCGCTCAAATCAGCAGCATGCAGATACTTGAACCAACGCTTGCAAATCTAGGAGTAAGCATACACAGTAGCTTATGCTTTGGACAGACAACAGCACTTCCTTCGGCTCTAAGGCTGTTTGAAGGAACATGTGCCTGGAACCATCTCCTGATGGTTCTGTGAAAACAGCAGGTAAAAGTTCATGGACTTCAAAGCCTTCACACTTCAGTAACTAAATACGTAGCAAATCAGTTATGACAATCTGTGCTTAACTTTCACTACATTTTCCAAATACAGAGGTTCAATTTTGAAATTTGATCAATACTTACAGCATCTTACAAATCAGGTTAGTTAGTGAAATTTCTGCAACATATTCTTTGACACAGTTCTGAGGAACAAAATAAGTATTTTTTACACAATGTGAATGAATCTCCTGCTTGCAAATACTGATGATGGTTAATGAAAATATTGCATTGTTAGAAGGGACTGCAGACTACATGCATAAATAAGAATCAATGTTGCCAACAAAAATCTGAGGAAAGACAACTGAAGTCAATTGCACATTTTATATATTCTTTAATTAGGACTTATCCCTTACTTTATGACCTATAATCCTGGCAAAACTCCGGGGTTTGCACATTAACAGCACCTGCATGTCAATCACTGTCATCTTCTAAACCAGAAAGGTGCATATGTATTTCTGTAATAGGATTAAGATTAATTTTCATGAAACTCTACACAAGAGCAGCAACCCTGTGTTCTGCTACTTCTAGGGCAGGGACTAGCCAGATCTGTGCCCCCCTGCCCCTAGTCCCATCCCAAAGTTTGGGGTGTCCCTGTTATCAAGGCTCACCTGAGTTAAATATTTACTTTCACCAAGTCACTTTTAAGGTGGGTCCCTTCCCCTGCCTGCACCTGCATTCAGTCCCTCTAACGCTCAGGCAGGCAGGTGTGGGCACAGGCAGGGGCACTGACAGTGTTCATGAAACCATGATCCTCACCCCATAACCTGGCTTCGTCATCTGAACCCAGCAAGCATTACACAGTGAATCCAGACCTGGAAACTGTTTCTGATGCAACAGTCACTCTTTGCTGAAGTACTTATCTTCTCCCAGCAAGAGTACCACAAAAATTTAAGGAGGAGAGACAAGCATTGCTCTTTCTTGTCTACTCTTGCTCTTTTCCCGTAGTGGTGACCTCAAGCATTTACCAGCGACATTCATGTACATAAATCAGGTTTCCATACAGAAATCAATTTGGAGCCTTGGTAGCTAGATTTCTACTGTTTATTTCTCATTCTCCTCTTTGCAACCAGAGCTAGGCAACACTAACAAAGGCATTTCATCTTTACTGATAGAAGCTGGAAAATGTCATATTATCATACTGGTCTGAAACTTGGATCTTGTGGAGAATGCAAAATAAAAATTCCACCAAGGGTAGAGAAGCCGAACAAGGCAGTAATTGTTGACACATATATACATATATATTTGCCACACAAATCTGAATGCAGTGGTGAAAAACAGAAGGATGAAGAAAATAAAAAACAGATCAATTACTGCCCAGGAAAAAGGTGTATCTTGGGAATAGGGACTATGAAAAACAAGCTCAGTAAACCTGCCAGCAACGATGTGAATGTATTTTTTCTCCCCCACATTACAAAAGGTAAGACAATATCATAGGCTTTCTCCCTTTTGAAAGGCCACTAGCATTTTGGAGTAATGAAAACTCTGAGAGACAGTAGTTGTAAGGTAGAACTACAAAGGCTTGGTGGATCTATCCAAGATTGATATAAAACTGAACATTCTACTAATAATATATTTTTGGGTCTTATCATGTGTGTAAACTCATAAAGGGAATTCAAGAGACAGTTTTAAACAGACCCAATATTTCTATTACAAATAGGTATATACATTATGAAGTGTCATCTAGCTGAAAGACAAAAGTTTTCTTATCTGAAAAGAATATCTCAAGTTGCGTTTTATCCTGTCCAGACACAGTAATTCTTGCAACGATTTCCCTTCCTCTTTTAATAGGGGGAAAAAATCCATGGTCTTATTGGATTCTTTAAGCAGAAATTACATTCTGGCTTCATCTGAGTGTTATAGCTCAATTTTTCCAGAAAAATAATGTTATTATGAGACTA
>VYZT01010751.1:0-39399 GCA_013400735.1 Pomatostomus ruficeps
TAAGAGAAGCCGCTTCATATGAGAAACCAGCCAGAAGTTGAGTTCGGAGCTAGAATTGTTTCAACCCCCAGACAAACTTAGAAACACAAATCACATATTTTCAGCAATAGTTAGGCATGCAGTACACTTACAAATTAGAACTGGAAGACAGGTTTTATTCAATTTACTTGAGGCCCACTTACTGCTTGTCTTCTCACAACATGAAAGGATTTTACGCAAACAGAAGAAAATACTTTTTTTATACTCAAACTGCTATCCACACACAAACCCCTCTGCCATGAAAGGTAATATATGCTTTCAAATAGAGAAACAAGGTTATTCTTGATATAGGAAAGCAATATTGTTTACAGTGAGAACAACTGTTCACTGCAACAGCTTCCCCAGGGATGTGGTAGAGTCCCCATCACTGGAGGTTTTTAAGATTACGTTAACAGGGTGCTAAAATAACCTCATTTAAGTTCCCTTTCCCATGAAAAGTTGGATCAGATGATCTGTCAGGTTCCCTCAGAGCCTGGGCTGCTCTATGATTTGAATTACTTCTATTAATATCTCTTCTAATTTCAGAGACTCACAGTTTAAGGATGTAGATGGAGAAATGGAGCTTGTGGTGAGGTCTAAGTCTGAAGCAAACACCAACGTGGCAGTCAGGCACAAACAAACAGGGTGCCACTTGCAGTCAAGAGAACCAGGAAGTCATTTTAAAAAGGACACAAAAATACAGGCTGTTTATCAAAATGTAAATTGGAAGCAGGAGTAAACATCACAGAATTACATATCCACAGCTCTTTTAATTCAGCTCCGTTTGTGTAACTACAGATGCCACCCAAAGCAGCTTTACGATGTCAGTGACTTACCTTGTTCCTCACTGATGAGGCCCATGTTTACATATGCTTGCGCCTTTCTCTTCCCACCATCAATTTCTACTAACTGAGCAGTGTCAAAGCTTTGCTCATAAAAGTAGTTACTTAACCATTTGTCCTCAGGGTCAGTGAAAAAGCAGGCCAAGCTAAGTTGGTTATCATATACCTCCTCGTAGTGCCCTTTAAAAACAAAAATCACAATAAAAATGTTAGATTATCTTCAGTGTTCAGAAATTTTGCATGTCGTAGCAATACCCATATAATGAAAATTAAGAGCTATTTATATTTCCACCATTTAAATGCTATTAAGTTCTGCTACATGACCACACAGAGAAATATAAGAGGAAAATTATAATGTTATAAATTAGGCACAATTGAAAACATATTTTTGTTCTAATTTCTGTGTGCAAAACCAAAATTCAGTTCAATAAAACACACAAAACCTGGATAAAACACTGCTAGTCAAAAGAGAAGTCAGAGTGACACTGAATAAGCACTTGGCTGAGCCACTGGGCCCTGAAAAGGGCCAAGAGCTTTCCAAACCTTAGACCTCTAAGGCAGCAACTGTATTGATGGAGATAAAGGACCAAAAAGAACACTCTGCAAATACAAGCCATTAATTCATATAATTTTAAACGTTAAAAGTATGACTAACAAGAAAGGCTTTGAGTTTTCATGTATATTCCCATGTTTAGTATCTTAGCACTGTTAGAAATTAAAGACAAATTGAAATTGCACCCATTTCCCTAAAAAAACCCCACAGTTCACCAAGGTACTGTTCTCAGAACAAATGTGAAAAGCAGGGGAGACTCAAAGTCACAGATTTTCTCTATGGCCTGAAGTTCAGAGTCTATCAGACAGCTAAATAAACACACATTATCCCTAAAATTTACAAAAATATTACAAAATTATCCACAGGTACGTTATTCACAATTTAAAGTTACAGAATAATAACATCTAAAGAATTAGTTATTTCCCTCAGAAAAGCACCTTAAAAAAAAAAATCCACGAGACACCATCCCTGAATTATTCCAAAACTTTACTAATCTGGAATAGAAATCTGAAACTTTTCTGACAAATCTTATCATTCTGTTTGTCCCTAACCGGAATTTGAAAGATCTATTCCTTATGTGATGCTGAAAAATCCATGACATAATAAAGCACAGCATGACCCTATAAGTTTCATGGCTAAAATAAATTTTCTCTGCAAACTCTGCTTGTGCCGGATGTAAAACTGAATAATTAGCTAAAATTCCACTGCAGTTTTGATAGAGTACATAGTGTGTTTGTGGCTGTTGAATGAGCCAAACAGCGAGTTCTAAAAGGAATTTCCATGCAGTTGGGTAAAGAAGGAGTTAAGAAGCACAGGTCTTGCAGCAGGTAAGAGACTGTTTGGTTAAGCTGGACGTATGAACAGAACTGCTTTGCTTTCAGGAGTTCTGCAGTTTGTAAGCTTTGCTCAAAAACCAGAGAAAACAGAGAAAAGGAAAAACCCTGTTAATTCTGGGTATGGAGTACCATGCAGAAATCAATTAGGAATAAAGAAATCTTTTCAGTGTAGGCAAGATCTGGAAGTCCAGATCTTTCCCAAGTGTTTTAAAACTATGAAAACCGTATCAAAATACTCTGACCAAAAGATTCATCTTCTGTTATCTACAAGAAGAATTGGAGGAAATCCAACTTCCAAAAGGATGAATTTAAGGACTTTAATTTAACTTGTACCCCCTATGCAAGTCACATTATTTAGAACAAACAGCAGCAATTACTCAAGCAAGTACTTTAAATGCATCACTAAACCACAGAGAAGGGTTTTGTCAGCGTCATCTCTAGTCTCTTCTGTCTCAAAATTACAAATTACATATGATCTAATTGAAGAAGTGTAAAGCTCTCATTCTCTCTGTTGTCATGGCTGTTATTTGACTTCAGAATGTCTTGGTAAAGCTTTTCAGTGTGTTGCACAACACAGTGAGAACTTTATTCCGTCTTTAGAAAAAGCCATGCTACCACCTAATCATGTCTGCAATCTTCAAGGTGTTTGTCCACTGCTTGTTTCTCCTCCTTTTTTCTCCATCTTGCGTATTTCAGAGAACATTGTCTGAATTTTCCCCGCTTAAAGTTTTTTGAAAGCAAGCTGAAACATTTTCCCCATTCTTGAACACTCTCTGGTTTTGTCTTTTGATTTAAAAATTAATTCTGCTAATGGTAAACAATACTTTCTTGTTACTTTTATTATTTTATTTATTTTATTCATTATTTTGCTCTCCTATTTATTTTCTCAGAATTTTCCCTTCCATGGAGTGGCAACCTCAGATTTCTACCTTTTTAATAATTCCCATTAAAATATATAAAATTATGATTTTGAAGCAATCTGTGTTATATATATTTCTATTTCTAGTATTTTAAGAGATAATATCACTTTCAGGAAATGAGTGATTCACAATCTCTTTAAAATCACCAAAACAGAAATAGCTCAGAAATTACATTTAGATTATCATCTCATCATTTGCATCGAAAGTTTTACACCAAAACATCGGCTTAAGCTTCGAAATTCAGCTTTTAAAGGCATAATTATCAATATATAGACTTCATGTATTCCTAATCTGAACGTTCTTCATGGCTGTGAGTTTTCATGCCTTTTGTTTCTCCGCAAGACTGAAAAAAGCACCTCTTGGGTGCCTCTTTTTCAGAATATCCCGGAGTGTACATCATATAAAACTTATTTATACACTAGAAATTAAGACTATTTTGATACAATAGCCTCATAAAAATCTCTGCAAATGATTCTGGAATGGAAATAACAAAACTGGGGTGGGCTTATAAACATATATTTACCTGTGTGCACACACACATATACGTATATATGCCTGTATTTATAAATGCTGATAAGAGATACATTTATACCTCTATACAACATCATTATCTATCACATATATCAACATTATTTTTATACTAAATTCGAGACACAGCCCTGTACCAGCTACTAAGAAGAAAATTAATTCTATCCTAGCCAAAAGCTGGACAACATACACAAATAAAGTCAAGACCCAGCTGGGATTCATCCAAACGAACCAGTTTAGATACAGACAGGAGTTGCCTAGGATTCCCTTCCTCTCAGTGATGAAAAGCAGATACTTCTAGGCTGGGATTTCTCTCATCCTGCTGCAGCACAAGGGAGTGCTTTTAGGGATTATCTCAGAAGTAGAGGAAGAGCTTCCCACCATTGCAAGCACAAAAGCACATGAGCAGAGAAATCCAAGCCCTAATTATAACCACTAACATAAAGATAATAATACACATTACATACAGATTACAGCTGAGGGAAAACGGACTCGGAAGATACCAGAGGAGACATACAAATGGTTGCAATAACACACAGAAAGAAAAGATAATTGCATCATCATTGGATAGACACACTGCTTACAGATTTGCTCCTTTGAAATCCTTGCTACAAAGTATCAAGGCACTTAGGAGACATAAAATTACGCAAATAACTTCAGGTAGCGCCCTACAAATCCCCAAGGATGAAGTGACCCGAGGCGGACTCCAGCTACTGCCACAGCTTTGATTGAATGAACTTTAATGTGACCCTCTGATGCCGATCCTGCCGGTGCATAACAATGAGAAGTGCACAAAGACAACCATTTCTCTCTCATTCTCTTGGACAGTGGCTGACCAGATATGCCGGTCATAAAATAAACTCCCACAAGTCAGACTTTTAAAAGCCATATTGTCTTCTGGATTCAAAGTCTGCGTTACCAATGAAGAAATGATGTTATTCTGACAGTGGCAAAGCTAACATGTCAGACTTAGTGAAAGTGAGCTTTTACCTCCCAAAGAGAAGTGGAATAAGTAAATACTCTCTTCTATAAAATCTCCAAGTAGTTCAGATATTAAAGCTTTGAACTCTCTTATTTTGTAGAGTAAGTTCTCTAGAACTCATAATAGAATACAAGTAGACAAGTCATCTTTATGTATCAATTGATCAAAAAAAAATGAAAAACAACTCCCTACTTGAGTGTTTATGTACAAAAGGAAAGTAGTCCTAACAAATCGTGCTGAGATCTTTCTGTTGCACAGAGATTAAAAATAAATAAATTAATGCCCATATATTAAACAAACAGGGTATTTCCTGCTCTGCATCAGGATCTCTTTAGGTGCCCCTCAGCTGTCAAGCAGCATCTCCTCTCATTGTGCTCAAGCCGTAGACTCTAATCAGCTCACTGAACAACACCTTTGCTCCTGGGTTCTTCTAGGACCTGCTCCCTTGGCAAGCAAGGCTGTGCATGGAACAGAGGATCACTCAGACCCATGGCTGCGTGTTCGCTGTGTTCAGCTAGACAACTACTAAGGAGTGCAGTGCAAGGGAGAGAGAGGCGCAGTTTGAGTATGAGAACCCCAACAGGGCTAAAAGAAGAGAAAAGAACACACAGAAGGTCACCAAGCCATCCTTGTGTGACTCAAGTACAACTGGCTGCCACATCCCTATGATCTCCTTCGTGACAGGATGCAGCGGAAGAAATGAAAAGTACAGTAATGGTCTTTAGAGAACAGATGAAAACGCCATAAAGAGACCCTGGCTTGGTGTTTCCCTTGCAGAATAAAAGAAGCAGCTGTTCCATTTTCCATTAACAAGAACTTGCACTGATTTTTAAGCTACAGGTATCGGAAAGAAACTTTTCAACATCCAGTTACGACTCTGTATTTTCCACTCAAAAAGCCACCAGTCAGTCCTTTGTTCCTGTCAGACAAAGGCCATATGGAAACTTTTCAACAGCTGCTAACACTCATCCTCCACCTCAGTTACCTGCTTTGAGTGAGTATGACTGGATTATAACTGACCCTTCGCTCTTGAAGGCACACAAAGGAGTTGCCTAAGGTCGATTAAGACACTAGGTGTAATGTTTTATGTCAGAACGAGACACAATTAGTGCTGCAACTTTCATTTTTCTTTTGCCAGAGATACCAGAATCACTGATTCAGTGGCAAGACTTCACACAAAGTAGAAGGATTCACACAAAGATCCAGGATGGAGGTTGTTGGGTCAAAAAGAAGCATTACCTGCAGTTGAATATGGGGTTGGAATTAGTTTATTTCCACCTGGATCTATACATGGCAAAGAATCAGTCCGTTTTTCTTGTTCAGAAAAAGGATGCCTCTGCACCTACCTGTAGAGTACCACCCAACCATCCTTTTTTCCAGAGAGTACATTCATAAACGGATAGACGTTTTCCCCTGAATGTTTAGCCATAAGTCCACAACTGAAGAAAGTGAAAATGTGAGTTATGAGCCTGATGACACCAAGTTTCAGGCAGTCTATTTCCTAGAGCGTACACAGAGCACACCACTCCCAACGCTGCCAGGCACATAAAGGCAAAATGCTTAATCAATATACAATCTATACAAAACTAATAAGGAAACGGTCAGGGTATGATTTTACTGCGTAAAGGATAAAGCCAGCTAATGATAATAATATGAGGCAATTAATTGGTAATCTGGTATGCTAAAGGGGGACTCCAAGCTATTGCAAGGAAAACATACTACAGAAATTTTCTTAAAAAGGCTGCTTCCATTGAAACCAGTGGTAGTTCTACAAGTGGCTGTATTTTGAGATGGCTTGGCTTCATTTCTGGACAGAATCACTCAACTTTTTGTAAGATAATTACAAAATTAATAAAATCCTCCACTGGTCTCCAGCAACTGCTGCATTTTTTCCTGTGATAAAATATTAAGTAGGGAATGACAAACCTGCTTAGAAAATAAACTGGTGTTCCCTTGCCCAGCCCCTCAAAAGCAAACAAAACTATGCTTCATCCAAGCAAATATTAAAAGAGGGTTTGGTATGTTATGCTTTTTTCTTTTAATGCATAGCCTCTTTCCATGGTTTTTTTTTTTCAAAATAGCATGGGCAATATGGTTCTTGCAATGTTTCTAGCCCAAGCCTAAGATATAAGTGTGACATCTCACAGAAAAGCTTTCTACTGTAAAAGGCTAAACTCTGTTTTCAACCTTAAGTACATTGGACAAAGATTTTCCAGTGCAAGCACAACAAATACTCACGCTTTCTTCACATACTTTATGAAAAGACATCTTTTGCAACAAAAACTAATGATAACTCATCCTGTCAAATTTTTTCTCTACATTGAAGTGAGGGAAAAAGAACCAAGTTGTCACTTCTTTCTAATTGTGTGTGTCTGGCACTCTCTAGAACAAGGGTCAGCAGCCTGCAGCACATGCACAGATTCAGCATTTAGCACACAGCACAGCACAAAGGTTGAGTGGGGTCAGGATTCAGGAGCAGGTGGAATCTCAGAAAGGCAAGAGCTCCCAGGTTTTAACTCCTAGTTTCCAGCAGCTGCTCCAGTGCCTAGCTAATAAGCAGTGTCTTGCCCTTTAGAAGGCATGTTCGTAGCCAAGGATTCCATCCTCTGGCTTTGGCACAGGGATCTGCTACTGCAGTGCTGAGTGACCAACACATGCTGCAGCCACGGAACTGGCATTTTCCATGGGTTTGCGTTCCTGCTCTGGCAGAGCAGAGTTAATGGCTGAGAGATCTCTTCCTTTAATTGCTCTTGAGCTGTGACTTGCTCTGCATTCCTTTCAACTTCTACAAGCACACCAGCTCACTTGAAGGAGCCCCAACATTTCCACATATATACCAAGAAATCACTGTGTACCTCAACTGCTGAGCTCTGCAGATCCATTACTCTGTCATTTACCCTCCATTCTTCTGTAAAAAGCCCTACAACTACACATATTTAAACAGCTAAACTACCTCCTTTTTTTTTCTAAGCTCCTGAAACCAGAACTCATAAAAAAGAGAGGTTAGTCCAGGATAAAGGAATATCAAAAAATAATTAAAACTCCCGCAGTTTTGAAGTCAGAAACATTTACTTTACTCATATAAAGAAGACAAGATAAAAATACAGTCAAACATTGCCAATATTTCTGCCACTGCTTTTAGAATAATGCTGCACTCGGGGCAAAATAACTCCATCACTCATTTTTCTGAGAAGCTGCAAGGATTAATGTTCCCTCTCTATTTTTTAAATACTTGGGAGATATTCAAATGCAACAAAAATGAGTTTAAGCTGGACAGACAAAAAGCTATTTTCTTTGCACACAGTAAAATATTGGTAATAGGCACTTAAAAAAAAGGCAACTCCTGTATGATTTGATGTTCAATGAAAATGTTTCATTAAAAATGAAAGCAGAGAGAACCTTTACTGGTATATGCAAAGGCAGCTGGTCTGGACAACGTAATGCTGGTAAACAAAATGTTACTCCTTTCAAACCCAGCAGTAAAGAAAGCAATTGCTCTTTGATATCAGCCTGCACATTGTGGTAGATGGCTCTGATCCAGTCCAAGCAAATAATTTACATCCAGCATTGTGGTGTCCTAGAACTGTAAACTATGGAAATCATTACAATATTAGCATTTTTCATGAATAAATATGAAAACTGAGTGTGTACATAGCTTGCTCTGTGCATTATGGTAAGTACTATAAAACTCTAAAATTACAAGTTCTAAGTTATATTCACAATTAAGACAGCAATACTCTATGATCCAAAAATACCAGGTGAGAAAAATTAAATAACAAATAAAGGGATTTACTGACAAAGTAAGTGAAGTTTTGTTTTCCACATGCCACTTCAGCTTCAAAACCCAACGTTTCATGAGGTTTAAAATCATCAAAAAACTTACACGTCATGAATTTTTATTGTCATTATTTATACCTGCTCTCTCTTTTTCAGCACAATTGTTACCTGAGATAGGTAGACTTTCAGCTAACCTAATATTAGCAACATAAGCCATGCTATAACCTCTCACAATTTGCTGACCTAAATATTACTTTCACCCTTTTAAGCTTGAACTGTGGCAGCTGAAGAGCAAACGCAGGTCAGCTGCTGTTGTGGCTGCTCCATCATGGTGAGTTCCAGCTGAGGTGAACTGCTGAATGATTCTTAAATGGTGTCAACTGGAGTTGTCAGGAGATCATAAGCCAGAGCCCCAAGCAATTTGATTAGAATCAGAGAGTAACCGGATTAGCAGGACTACTGAATTAGTGTTTGATGAGCTGCACAATTCATGTGAGTCTTCACAGCACTTCTGGCTCTCAGACCTGCAGCAGGAATTACCACCCACTCCTTCAAGTGCCAAGCAACTCAGACCTCATTTTATCCAAACAAGACATTTGTACAAAGGTTTGCATTGAAACTGGTGAAAAAAATCAAAACTGTGCCCTGATCAATAAAGATTCTTGCCATTATTTTTTCTTCTTTCATTTTAATCATCGGGCAAAGTTGGGAGATATTCTCTCCAAGAGGCAAGGTGCAACCAGGCATCTAGTGGTGGTACCTTGCCTCTGGGAGAGGTGAAAGATTCACAGAGCCCAGCACACGAGAAATGCTGGGTTCAGTGACAGATGGGCAGGAACTGCACATTCAGCAAAGCCTGGCCTCTCTGGGAGCCTGTTTGCCACCTCTACTGTCACACATCACTCTGCAACACTGAAAAATATCACGCACTGAAGGCACTAAACTGTTCTCCTCAAGCGGCTGCAGGGAGCAGGCCCAGCGAGATAAGCCATGTCCAGCACTTTTTGACCATCAAATACTAGCAGAATGCTTCTGTCAGGGCAGTCCAAGCCCCAAACTTCTCTCTCATACTCTGCAGGCTACAGGGGTGCCTATTCAGGCTTTGGTCGTACTCCAAGCAAAGCTGAAGATTCCTTCCAATCGTGGCTGGCTGGACTTCCTGTCAAGAATCATCGTGATTTAAATAAAGAAACACAACTTCTGGCTTTCATGGCAAACATTTAAAATTGACATTTTTTTAAGTGCCAAAAGGGTTTCTTTTGCTGTTCCTTTTTTGAAATGCAGTTGCCTGTTTCTAAATTTCAGTCAAAAAGCTTAGATTCTAAACTCACAAGCTTTACTGTAAATTTTCATATTTGCAATGATCAAAATGCAACTTGAAACAAGACAGTGAAATCAACTCAGCTATGAAACAGGATTGCAGTTAGAGCTTTATCTGCCTCCATCCCTACGATTATTCCAATGGAGAAAGATGGAGTAAGTTATGTTACTATTTATAGTAAAAGGAAATGATAAATATGAGCACTTAGTAAATAGTAGGCAATAGAGAAAATACAGTAATTTGGAGTTATGTCTTCACTAATATCTAGTAATTCACAGGTGGCATGTTACATCTGTGTGCTGTATTTTATTTGACATGTTCACAATCCTTTTTAAGTCAGTCACAAATCGAAACACAGTTAGCAGACAGGGTATTTAATAAAAACAGATTTATAAAACTATTACTGTGTGAAAGAGCATTTCACCTATTAAATTTTTCTAATACTAAACCAGCTACTCAAATCAATAGAGAAAGAAAAACAATAAATAATGAAACTATGAGAAAATAATTGAGATGTTATCAAAGCTATAAATACATCAAACATTTCTGATGATATCAAAACGTACTCTACATGTTTTTCCCCCTCTTTTTTCCTTCATGAAACCTCTCCTGATATCTGCAGCTCCTAATCATTTATTCTATAAATACATCTCAGTTGACTAAGGCTGAAATGTGCTAAGATGCAGCAACGTTTCAAATTCATACATGAAACAATTTGGAAGCTTCCCCCAGGCGCTGGCGGCTGCGGCTCCCGCTGCTGCGCTACCCAGAATCCCCGCAGTTACCTGCTCGCCGGGCTGCCTCAGCCCTGGTCAGGAAGTGGTAAAGCTGATCCAGCTTATCAGGCTGCTCCTCCAGGGACTTCTCGTGCCATATGGCTGACCCAGGCCCTGCAGCCTCCCTCAAGGCATTCCACTTCTGTATCAGAGTGAGGAGCTCGGAGAAGGACTTGTGATAACCCCGGCGCAGCATGTCTATGCAGATGTTCTTCTTGTATGAATTCCTGTAACTGGGAATAAGAAAGGGAGATTTTAAGCCTTTAAACCTCTATTCTGTGTTCTCCACCTTACCAAATAAGTGCAGATAACTACAACAGCTTTCAAGAAGAGACCTCTGCAGTTCAGCAGCAGGGAGCGGGTATTATTTCCCTTGCTCAGAAAGAGATCTGTTCAAATACAATTGCAAATCCCATACCCTAGGGAAGCAAACATGGCAATAATGAATAAATACCAATATATACATTGAAAACACGGTAAAAAATACACTGGTATTCTTTAGCTATCTGCTAGTTAGACATCTGCTAAAAAAGGCCGACTGATGGGAAAAAAGCCCCCATGTTTACATTAGTTCATGAAAACACAATGAACCCTTAGTTTGCTTTAAGACAGCGCACAGGGAAAACTGAGGCACATTTCATGTGTCAAAACAACATATACGTTGTTATATATATGCTGTTATATATGAGATTGTTGTTATATGTGTTATATATATGTTGTTACATGTGTTATATATATGCTGTCATATATATATATGTTAAATAGTTTTGCTGTAGGACAGGATGGCTGGGTTTAAAAATGTCAAACAGATGCTACCCCAGAAGCATGACATTAGATGTTATTTTGCTGCTGTTCAGCTTATAACTTCAGCTGGTTTACTGATGCAAAAGTTTGATACTTTCTCCCTAATTTTACAATCAAACGATGCTATGATGAATTTGTATTGAAGTTAGTGCCTTCATAAACTCTGATAAGATGCACACATCAAAAAGTTGTGTAATCAAATATTCTCAAGTGGTAATACACCTTTGGAGGTATTATTTGTGGAAATAATCAAAATATTTCTTTTATATGGCATGAAGCAATCATTGTGTCCGATTCTGGAGAAAACTATGAGTCCAGTGGGACTGCAACACAAAGGTACAGATGTAAACGCTTGCAGGGATGGGGATCCAGTGTGGGAAAACCAGCCAGTAAAATGGCAAGGACCCAGATGTGTTACCTTTATCTTGTATATTCCATTAAGTGTCCAAATTGTTTTCAAGACTGTCCTTTTAGATGAAAATCCATTTAAATTCCACTTAGCTTTGAAATAAATATGGAATTCTGAAAACTGAGATTTATAGTGTATGTAATAAATTCAGGTGTAATAAATAATAGCCCAATGAGACTAATACTTTGATCCTAAAAAGACCTACTGCAATGTTTTAACAATGTTGAGAAGATAGAAGTGATGTGAAAAACTTCTTAGCTAGATGTCAATAAAATAGACAGCAATTTAAGATGTAGGAAGCAAATAATCTGCATTATTTCATATTTGACATCATTAAAATAAAATCTCTTGCTAATAGGTGCACATTAATCCTTCACATGTATTTTGCACATTTCAGCTACATAACTAAGAATAAAAGTATTAAATAATCCTAATATGATTTAGACCAGAGAGTACTGAATTTGTGTTTAATATAGAAATAGATGTTTTTTGAGATAGAAAATCACACATTGCTCACACAGACAAGGGAAAAGATACAACTGTGCTGAACCAGAAAATATTTGCAACATGTATATTAGAAAGAATAAATGAGAAATATGTTTAAACACTTAAATTTTAATTTGCCAGAATATACTATATTTGACATATACCAAATGTACAGTATATAGCTTCAAAATACTGTAAAGATATCATGCTAATACCTTGCAATGTATTCTCTATTCTATATATGGAATACTTTCTTTTTCTTTACTGTTTAAAAACTGTATCCAACTAAAAAACCCCCGAAGAATATAGGTAAAAAATTGCTATCAACTTCTAAAGGCCTAGGACTGAATCCTACAGTAATACAACTCAGAGAAGTGAATAACAATCTGCATAGCTGGCACACACTCATGCCCATTTATTTATACAACGGGATCTATATCTGTTTGCATGCGTGCATGCATTAGATCATTAGATGTATTGGAAACCAACAAGGAAGTAGTGCTAAAGATTGCAGCAGTCACTACCCAAAATGTCTTTCGGGTAGTTTTTAACACTCGCTGCACACTCACTGAGCGCAGAACCAATATTCATACAAATAGAAAAACTGTGTCCATGTAACACGTTATTTTCTGTAGACCAATGTATTTTACTTGAAGTCAAAGCACATTTTCCCCACAAGAATGCGTTATTAGCAAACCAGTACAGGAAAACAAGGCATATAGTAACACATTTCAGTTTTAAAAATCAGTGTCAAGAGTGTTCTAATAAATCTCATCCCAACTAATCAAGAAATTGAAATAATGCCGAAGTAACCCTACTGTGCAGAGCACATTCTGAGGCAAAGAGGACTGATTTTAGCACACAAGCAATGACACTATCTACCAAAATACCCTTTGAATTTAGTGGCATGAAAATAAAAGTCATCTCAGTTATAATGCACAAAGCACACAACAAGAATACTATTGTTTCCTTAAGTTTCTGTGATATATAAGCCACAACTGACTGATCACACACAAACAATAAAATTGGGCAAGAGATTAATGGTATTATGGGGATAAATGGTATTTGTATCACCTAAAAGAGCTTGATACTGCAATGAATTCTAAAATTCTTATATTTATCAGAGTGCTTCCAGATGAAAATTCCAGGGTCCTTTTTTTCCCCAACAAACAGTTCTTTTGAGCAGAGGTGTGGTGTACGTGACAGCAAAAAACTTTTCATGATACCTTGAGTTAAACTATGAATTCTCAATCCTCAAAATCCTTTTCATCCTACTTTTTATGATGCCATGCAGCATGTAAAATCCAAGGTTACGTTTTAGATAACCAAAGATTATTTGATTTCTAATGTCAATATTAAAACGTGATAATAAGGTTCCTTCCAACTCAGGATACACTCTGATTCTATGATTTATTTTAGAAAATCCCACTGTTAACATTAGTGTAGTATGTTTCTACATTAATAAGCAACCTTACACTAAACACTTTGAACTTTACATCCTAATAAATTATGATTTATTATTAAACAAGCGAGTTTGTTTTTTCTGCATTCGCCCGCGCCGACTTGAGGTTTCCTCTGAACAATTATGTTACTTGCAGGAGCGAAATGAGAGAAGACTGCCCTTCGCTTTGCTTGGAGCGGAGCCGTTCCCGTGGTTTTTTAATGGTCTCTGGGGGCATCTACTGGAAATGTGGGAAACTGCAGGCAGGATGCGCGCATCCCGCGGCACAACAAAAGGGCCCCGGCCGTACCCCGGCACGGGGGCACAGGGCACAGAGCCACCAAGGAGCTCGCCTGGCCCGCACGGTCTCCTGCAAGCCATGAAATGTGTGACCAGAGCGAGCGGACAGCTCCGAAATGTCAGCCGGATTTCATTTTAAAACGAATGTGATGGGACTGCAAACCCAAAGTCCTCTCTCCCCTTTGGATGATCATGCGTGCCCACCAGGAGAAAAAAGCTTCAGATGGATTTTTTTTAAAGCAAACTATTTTTTAATGAAATCTGGAGCATCTCTATGTATTTATGGTTAAAATAAAGATACCCATAAATCTGGTTTTAAATTAAAGCAGAATTGTTTTGGGTTTTTAAATCCATGGAATTCAACAGCCGAGAACCACAACCCTCATCACAGAGCCCGCTGATGCTGAGAATTCCTCTGCCTGTGCACTCATTTCTGCCATTGGTGAAACCCGCGGTGTTGCTGAATGTTTATTAACACAGGCTGGGCAATGAGCTCCAGGTGGATCCGATCCCACACCAGCACTCGCTGTGATGCAGTGTTCTATCCGAAAGGGCTGGGAAATTCAGTGAGATCCTGAGAGTCTCTGTCATGATGGGGGCTGTGTGTCACAGGAGTTTTCAGCACCAAATAAATAACCACCAACAGTTAAAGTCGCCATTTTAGTGGCACCATGGCCCAGGTGACGATTTCGTGCCGTGTAACATGACACGGGTGGAAGGAGCTGCTTATTGAATGTGGATCTGTGAGCTCGAAAAGACACCGCTGTTGTTAACACGGTGCTTAATTTGAGTGTACCTGGATATTGCTACAGGCATTTTAATTTTTTCCTAACCTACACAGTTACTTCAGTAATTTTCTTATGCGGATTTCTTTTTGCATTATCATTGCTATTACAAAATGATCGAGAGTCATGCTGAGAAATCAGGGGAGCCTGACTCTAACCTGCCTCTACCAGTGCAAAAACAATAAATAGTAAACCTTCAGTGAGATTAATGAAATTACACCGTTGTTCCAGTCTCAAGGACATTCCTATATTATTATTATGGTATTGCACTTTTAGAAGACCCTTAAGCAACGCCGGGAGATCAGCACAGCACCACACAACATTCCCTTTAACTTAAAATCCTCCACAACAAGGCTGTTTGCATGCTACCCTTTACACTGAAAGAGAGGACAGAAAAAGGAAATAAGAGGCCAAGAGGCAGGTACTGGTGTTAGAAATAATCAAAATAGTCAGTATAGCATAACAGAATCATTTATCAGGAGCTTAATTCTCCATGCCTCCTGTCTGATGTGGTCAATTACAGACATGCAAAATAAGTCCAAAAGACTACTATTTTCAGATGGCAGATTTATATATATATATATATGCATTAAAAAAGATATATAAATATATATCTATTTAATATCAGGTTTCATATATTTAGATTTTGTAGGGCTAATTAGTACTTCCAGCTAATTCCAGCTGCTGATTATAATACAAGCAGCTGTATTGTACTGTAGCAATCGCATTTTGTAAAAAACAAAATGGCATAGATTAAACAACGATAGTATATAAAATATTAAAGTGTACTTCCAGTGTAAAATAATTACTCTACCAATTATTATAATGTTTAAAAACTGTATTCAAATAGGTTTCATCCACTTGGGATTTCCTCCTGCAGTTGGCAAGCCAATGACTGATATAAATGCCTTAGAAAAGCATCACAAAATTATGAAAAAATAATCGAGATATTTTTGTTTAAGTTCATTTAAACTAATTTGTTTTACCTCCCCCCTATTTCCTGTCTATACATGTACAAGAAAATTAAAATTGCATGAAGTATGTGAACACTTAGTTAATTTTTGCTTAACCCATATGCAAACAAACACAGCATAAACGTGGGGATACCAGAATTTCCTCCCTAACATTTGAAAAATACATGCATTAAGTAAAAACAAATATAGTACCTAAAGCGCAAACCAGCAAAATATGCTGTAAGTATTTATAAGTTCAGGCTACTCTGCCTAGGAACTGAAAGGGGAATTATTAATTAATTATAGCTGGACAGCCAAAAAACAAGAACAGTTTTGCAACACCGCTGGTGACCCCTGCCTAAAATCAGTTAAAGTTTGTGCAGGGAGTTGCTGAACACAGGAAGTGCTCATGCAAATACTTGGCAAAGAGGATTTGCCTTTAGCAGTCAGGTTCCAGCGGAGTGAACCCCTGCACTCACACTGCTGATGTCTACACTGCCACGTCCCTGGGCTGCAACCCACCAAAGGTGGGCACACAGGTAATTTAAAAACACACCCCAGTCCTGTGCTATCCCAGGGCTGTGTGAAAATTTACCCACACAAGTGTTTTGGCAAGTCAAGCCCTTGGACTTACCAAAACACTTGGTCCAGGCACTCAGCACATTTCACCCCACACTGCTACTGATGCAAAGCTATTGCACTGCATCAGGGCACAGCCTCTTTAATCCTAGTTTAAAGACCGTCCGTTTAAATACTTCTCTTTTAATGAAATATTTACTGGATGGTAATATGTTAAATTGTAGACTATAGTAATCTCATTAAAAAAAGATATGACAGTACAGTAAATGCCATTAAGCAGTAATAGACAGCTTACACTTCAGAATATTTTACTACCAAGGCTGAGTGTTAAATTACATTGGGGTGGGGTGCCTGCTTTTTAACTCCAAATTGCAAACTTGAAATAGCTGATATCCTATTACAAAAAAGAATAAAACCCACAAACCCCCAAATGTTATAAAAAGGATTCCCTATTCTAATTATAAATAAAAAATATTGCATGACAATTTGTACCCATTGTGGGAGGGAAAAACACCACTTGGAATTGACTCGTAACAACACAGATTTTTTTAAAGAAGAAAAGCTTCATGGAGCTATGTATCCAGAGCTACTAGTAGAAAGATGAAAGTAAAGCATATAGATATTTAAAAAAAGAGATGTAGGTACTTTATACCATATATATATAGGTACAAGAACTTTCAGCATCAGCAATGCAGTGTTTTCCATCTACTGCCTCAGTCACTGGATTGTTGTCAAACCACACTTTAACCTAAATCACGCAATCAGAGGGGGATGCACACCCTGTCAGTAGGATCCCGCCAAGAACACATATATTAAACTCACTTCCTTTTATTCAAAGCTACATAAAATGAAAAATTAATCAATTATAAACATCAAAGGATGACACAGAAAAAGCATTTTAAAATGAATGTAAGTACCATAATAATAAAAAATCCCCATTAACCAAGAAATTGGAAATATGGATTTAGCAATGAACTTTTGAAACATTCTGTCCCTAAACATAAATGCAAAGAAAACACTAAAAATAAACCTAAAAGTGCTACCCTTATAAAAATGTTCATCATACAAAAGTACACACAAATGTGGTTATTTCAAGCATAATCAGAAAAAAACATTATCTTCATTAATCTTTCCGCTTTTCTTTCAAAATTAATAATGTTCCTTACCAGAAAGTAATTCCAACCATATTTCATGAATGACTATTTATCAAAATGAAGTATTTTTCAACTTTCCTCTTTTATTTCAGAGCTGACCTGATGGACCAAGTGCTAGAAACGTGTGAGTTTGGAATCCTTTTCATTTGACTTGCACGATAGCAAAGTAATGGTTAAATTTCTCTGCAAATTTCTTTTACAGTGTGCAAGACAGAGAAACATAATTATTTACTTTCTGTATCTTCTCAAGTTGATACTATAAAATATCATAAAACCCTACACAATCCTGCATTTATTGCAGGATTGATATGAACAATTCCCAGAGAACTTTTGCTTTTGTTTAGGATCTCTTATGCAAGTCCCCAGCTGAATTTCCTCAGTAGGATAAGGACAAATAGACCACACAGAGATTGAAAAGAAAGGAAAAGCGAGGATTTTACACAATGCAGGATTCACTGTGAAAATTATTAGAAAGTCATGACTGTACCCAGGCAGATTAGACAATTATTCTTTATCTCAGACTGTTTTTGTGTGCTAGAGATGCCTCACCTTTATGGAGTGTTTTAAAAATAGAAGTCAGTTGTGTATTGCTTGTACATTTAGCTTCAGTGCTAAATATTGTTGAACCATTGAGAAATGAAAGCACTAAAAAATTGTAAGACCAAACTTAGTAAAAACAACAAGTTACATAAAAAAAGAAAAACTTCAGCTCACTGTGTTCTTCTTTATTAAAGTATGTCATGTATTTTATCTTTGCAAGAGTTTGATGAGTTTTTGCAAGTAAAATTCTGTTTCCTCTATACTTGCTAATAGTCATGAGAATCTGTAGTTTGCACCTTCCCATTAAAAATGTATTGTATTTTTTGAAATTATTCACCCCGCCTTTTATCCAGATCATGTCTTTGAAAGGAGGAAGTAGATAATAAATGGAATAATTCATGATTTCCCATTAAATATGAAACTTTCTTTTGCAGAGTTTAGAAAATGAAGTTCTACATAATGTACAGAAGTTGATTAGAACTTTTTTTAACCTTTTCAAGAAAAATCTTTCACATTACACAAATGCACAGAGAAGTTTCTTTAGGAATGGCAAACCATTCACTTCCTACACAGTTCTGTTCCTCAGATCACTGCCTAATTACACTAAATAATATGCTTATCAGGCCCAAAATTCACAGAGATCATTCATTTCACCAAAAAGAATGTGTGCCTCTAAGTGCTAAAATCTCTTTTTGAAAGTTGTTTAATAAACATTGGATCCTGGTCATGGCAAGCGAGATTGTTAGGAATTATTCAGACTGAAAAAAATACATATTTAAATAATATTGTGAAAGAAATTTAAAATTTATCATCTAGCTCACTAAGTGACTTGTGCCATCTCCCTTTCCACAACCAGCAGGGAGTTTGGGATAGAGTGCCTTAATTTAAAATTTCTTTTACCATGAAAGGATGAATTTCTTTGGTTCTGATTTACCCTCTTCCGTAGTTTTTAGAATCTAAAAGTGAAGAAATACCCTCATAAAATGTAAAGGAGTTTACACAACATTCCACCGGTTTCCAACCACAGTAATGTGAACAAAGAGGGCCATAAGGTGCTCACAGGTCCTATCCAAAGACTGACATCAGGAAGAACAGCAAAATCTTGCTAGGACTGAACATGAAAGGGAAGAACTTTCACTTATTTTTCTGTTTGCTGCAATTTCCTTCTTCAGCTGCCTTGAGCTCACCTCCCTCTGTCCTCATAGCATTGTACACAGAAGAAATGGAAGCAGCTCACAGCAGCGCATCCCTGGAACTGTGCAACCAAGGGCTGAAATACACGGGCAAAGCAGAATCTGCACCTACACATGATCTACCTGCATCCCAAATTGCCTTTTGCAGGCTTGCTGGTAATAGCAGCTGCACCTCCTCCTTCCTTGCCTTCATGCCATACCAACAAGATATTTCTCCTTGCCCTCACTCTTGGCAGTGCCCCTCTTCTGTCCCTTGAGAGCCTCACTTAATAACACAGAAATGGTCAAGTCCACCCTACAACACAAAATGCCCCCACCTAAATTAAGCACCTTCAAATAGGGACCAGTAAAGATTTCAGGTCGGAAAAAAGCAAACATGGCAATATGATGACAATGAAAAAAAGTCCCCATCTATTTTCTGAGTAACCTAAGAAGTTATCTTACTATTTATGTGGTAGAGGTGACAGCTGCTAAAAAGTGTGGACTAATCAAATCCCCAACCAGCTATTTGTGTTCAGCTTCCTTAAAGCACTGGTCCATCAATGCAAAAGACCAGAATACAGACAAATAGAGAAGAAAATGAAATCAAACCTGAGTAGTGAAACTCTCATGATTTAAACAACTTATGAACAGAGAGAAGGTCAGCAGAAGCCCAGTCTAATAGGCTTACTAGTCCATTATGGCTATGATGAAAATACAGAACAAAACGCTCTTCATACTAGGTCTTCTCCTCTCCATCAGCCCACAAATCCCATTTTTCTCCTTCAGTGAACTCTCCAGATCATCCTGGCCTCTAGTCAAGTGAGGAAGTTGCTCCCTCTTTAGTCCTGGAGGACAGATAGGACTGAGTATTCAGAGGTCAACTGGTAGAAGATGTATGGATGCAGGAAAGAAATAATTTATTTCCACAAACTTCTCTAACACTTAATCCCTTATAAATTTTCCCATGTCTTTTTTCCTTAACTCTACCTAGCTGATGCTGACACTGAAAAGAGCAGAAACTTCGGAAGTGGAGAGGGCAGTAAATAATTTGTCTCTGACTGAAGAATGGAAAAATAATCTTTTATCAGATGGCACCAACAGAAGATTTAAAATGGATGCCAGGTCACTTCTGTTCTGAATTTGACAGCTTCCTTTAAAAATGCTGCCTCAGAAATCAGTCTCTAAGACCTCTACCTCATCCCTTTTACAGCTTGTAAAATTCCATAGTTCTCCAGTGTGGGATTGAGTGGCAAATGTACATGTCTACATCTGAGCTTGTCACCCTACCATGTCTCTACTAGCAACAGAGAGAAACAGGTGCTTCAAAAGTTATCATTCACCTTCTTCTAAAGCACTTATCTGGATCCTAAAAGATGGGGCTCAGCCAGTCACACGACTGGGGTTATTAACCTGGATCAGTTAAACGTGGGGGAAAGCCCCTTTGCTCTTTTTGCAGGGAATTTACAAAAGCTATAATTTACTATATTCATCAGTCATCACTGCTAGAGCAAAAATTTTATGTTCCATTTTGCAGTCTACAATCTGCAAAGTAGTTTAATGATTCATCTTCCCAGCAGTGGCAGAGATGGCCAACAAGTGCTCTGGGGGACACAACCCACCTGAGAACTAAAGCCTTTGCCTTTTTCTGTTCCAGCTAATCCGACAGTGGGACAGCCATTGGAGAATTCTTAGCAGAACAGCCCACTGTATCTCAAAAACGTCTGACAGAATGCGTGTAAGAGAATCTTATCTCCTGCCTGAAAAAATGCATTTCAGAGCCTGTCTTTACTGACATAGATTTATCAAGGCAAGCTTTCCATAACACACAGATCCACCGTCCACGAGACAGAAAACACAGATACGAATTTTCTAACTTTATCATCTCTGTATAATAATTTGGATTTCATTTGACCACCAGAGTCCTGAGGACAGTAGAACTCCATCATTCAACTCAAATATATTTAAAATACATGTAGTAACATCACAAATGAAATTTTTTTGTTGTTGTTGTTACAGCTAAGCAAAGCTGTTCCTCTCATCAAATACATTTCAGAGTCTCTCTTTCTAGTCTTCAACTCTTTTTTGATGACATGGTCGTCTTTGGACAATTTTCATTTGTATGAAGAGGAGAGAACTGTTATTTGATCTTTCTGACCCTGACAAAAAGATCAGGAAACAAGAACGACAATATCAAATTCTGGCTCATTTTAGGCTCTAAACTTATTTGAAGATTCAATCCTGGAATCAACCTCTTGATGAAAAAATGCTTTACTTCACAGTTCATCCTGAACTTCTTGACTCTTAGTTCAGTCATAAGAACTATTTTTAATTTTTACTGCAAGCTGATTTTGAGCTGTTAATGACTTGGTGAGTCAGGACTAAGAACAGAAAGTATCAGGGAAAGCACACTCAAGGCCACTGGAGTCACCCAACCTCCTCAGACAAAAGCTCGATTTCATGGCAAGAAAGCACCCACATTCTGCATTAAAGGAACTTTTACTTTTTTTCCCATTTCCAGATCCTTGCACCACATTCACTTCTTATTTCAAGTTAAAGTCTTTGAAAAGGAAGCAAAACAAAATCAATGAAAAAACAAAGCAATATCCTGTTTTAATATAATTAAAGTACTATATCTCTTAAGCACTATTTTTTCACCCTCTTCTATCATATCAACGTGGGACAAAAAATTATTACAAAGAAAAAATGAAAAACATCTCATTTTTTTCCAGAGGAAAAAAAAGAGATTATATCATGAACACTTTTAATGGAATTCTTCTCTTTTGTTGAAGTTTGGAACACAGTACAATATTTTAAACTACAAGAATAAACTGCAACCTTTTTCTTTCAATAGTTCACCTCAGTTTTAAGGAATATTGTGAAGGATAGAATTTTAGGGAAAAGTTTTAAAGAATGTTGCTTTTTTCCATAAATGTGATACTACCTATACATTTCTTTATTTAGAAGATAATACATTTGTTGTTTACCTAACATACACTTTAAAAAACGGTGTTTAATATTAAGCAGGAATGTGGCTACAAGAATTTGTCTTGATGAAATAATCACTGGCATATTAAGTTAACCTCCCTATTAAACAAAAGCACAGATATTTTAGGTGTCAGAGGAAGGAAATTCAGTCCTTTTATAAAGAAGTGTAATAATCTGCTTCTGGAATGGAAACAATATTGAAAAACTACACAGCATATTACAAGCCATCTCTCATACTTTTAAAATAATAACACCCATTGTCTGCTGAGACATACCAAGCATTACAGTGATTTCTGTAAGATCATTTACAGACATGGCATTGCCTTACTTTATAAAATGGCTTTAGATGACATTTGATGCATTTAGTTTTTTCTAACTAGATTAGCATAGTACTAATATAGCTGTGTAGTTAGTTTGTTACCTTTTGTTTGCTCTCAAATGACTTTATCAAGGTTATGGAAGAGCATTAGTAAATTATATCTAGAGGGCGAAATTTTGTAACTGCTGATCTATTATCAAAAGCTAAAATTCTAAGAAGAATTAAATGCCTGGAACATGAATGTAACCTCTTAAAATAGGTACTTCGAAAATCTCCATAGAAATAAACCAGAATACATATGATATTTCAGTTTAATCTTCTCAGAGGCTTTGGTAACTTTGGAAAAACAGCCTCTTACAAAACTGTAAGGGAACTCCACTTTGTGTAGATATTGCAGAACAGATGATAAAATTCTCACTTCATTGTGGATGTCCTTGCTGATTTCCTTTTCCACAACATCCAGACTCAGGGTTTGGATATAAAAACATAATTTAGGAGGATTTTTTTGCATTGTTTTTTTTGCTGGTTTGTTTGTAGTTTTGTTTGGTTTTGTTTGGTTTTGGTTTTTTTAATACAGGTAAAAAGCTGACCTGATCAAATCAGAGCTGTAAAATGCACTTTGAAGTGCCAAGACCTTCCTAAAATAGCGGTGACTTCCTGTGCAACCCCCTCAGAGAGAACACTTGTGTCCCTGGCAGGGTGTGTGGAAATCCACTGGGGCTGATGACTGAAACAGCTCCCTGGGAAGGCCACTCAGCCTGTGACAATTGTAGTGTGATAAGCAGAGCAGCCAGTTCCAGAGCTGGCATGGAACCAGGGTGACAGCAAGGGAAGGTATTTAGTTCTGTGCTTGCTCCCTGAGGTCTGGTACTTCCAGTCATTTTCTAGATTTCAGCGTGAAAGTTTATAGGGAAGGTTTGCAGGCACATTCTTAGGCTAGGAAGGAGAAAAGAAGGATGTTTTGCAAGAAACTAGCTGGTGGAATTCCTGTCTGACTCGTAGAACGTTTTTATGCTGTGAGGGTGATCTTGCAATATTAATTGTTAAGGTGCCTAGAGCCCTTGTATATGCATCCTTTTATTATTTAAATATTGAAATAAATAAATCAGCTCACTTAAGCAACCAGCAATCCAGTTTGTTAGAATTCTTTCATTAATTTTGATGGTGCTGAACCCCAGATCTGTTAAAAGACTCCAGAAGAATAAGTCAGCCATAGTCTCTTGTAACTTCTAAATGTAAATACCTCAGCTGTAAGAAATCAAAAGTTATCTAGTTTTCTTTCATTCACTGGGTTTTTAAATAACTAATGGGGTATTAAATGCTTTACCACAGAAGTCAGCACTTGGGCTTGGCTAAATAGAAATTCAAAATTACACGAACGTGTATGTCAGTACACTAAGCTCCCACCCCAAAGGAGATATTTCACAAAGGCTCAGGAAGAAAAGAGAAGGGAAAAAAAAAAAGGCAGCACAATATAATAATTACTGACACAATCTTAAGAATAATGTTACAAATCTGATCTAATTGGTAAATATACAAATTAGTAAAACCGAGGAGATAAATGCTTTGATATATTTAACATCAGGAGAAATGAACCATCATTATTTAATATCAACTTCAATTTTTAAATGCCAAGTTCCACAAAAAAGGGTCGGGCCTAGGGAACTTTAAATTTAAATGACTATGATGACTAGAAACAAAGGAAACAATAAACTTATGGATGTTAAAATGCCTCGAAAAAGCCAACTTACGCAGCAGCTTCTTGTTTTGACACCCCTTTGATATTCTTCGCCAAATAATCATCTATGGCATCTTTGTCTTTGATCAAATGAATCCTAAATTTAAATAAAAAAAATTAAAAGGAACACTGTAAGGTTCTAACATAGACTTCTGCAGCATGTATAATATATTATCATTGCCAAGTAGAGCTAAATACTGAAATATTGACAAAGTAATATACCAGACATCCTATAAACACATACAAATATCTTTTTAATTTTTTGGTGTGTAGCTAGTTCAAATTTTTATTTCTAAAAGAAAACAGAGGTGGTATTAGCTTTCAGGGATCTGGTTATCTGATATTTCTGTCTAAACTAGAAGGAATTGTGTATTAGCTAAATCAATAATAATTGATTAAGCTATCCATATTTAAGCTCTTTCCTAACCCAGAACCACTACATTTTTGTATTATCAGTATGGACCATAGTGGTCCAATCTATTTCATATTTAGCTTCTTCAAAATTAAAAAGAAAGGTAAATCAACAAAAGAATTCCCAAATCCAACTCAAAATGTTTTCCTTGGTGCAATGGAATGTTTTAATACTGCTCCTGGCTTTCCACAGTTTGAGGAGCATAGTGCAAAAGGATCACTGAGGGGGTGATGCAAAGGGCATTAAAATAAAGAACAAATTTCAGGATGCACGGATCTAAGTTTAAAATTTGAACTGTGCATCATTTCACCTTTCCCTTCAGCCATCATGTCTTTGCATCTCCATGCTGATACAGATGAGATGCCTTGAAGGGGTAATATGCACTTACTGACCATAGAGTGTATGTAAATAGAAGCTGATATCCTGTCTATCGAGGATATTATCTTTATAAAAGCAATGTGAATTTATTTTTACTCTTCTGAGAACGAGCATAAAAACTGTCTGGTTAATCGCTCAAAGATAAAAGAAACCCAGCATTAGTGTTCCACATAAATCCATTACTTTGCTCTTTCTCTGTCTGCATTACACTGCTGTCTTTCATTACAGTGATG
Organism: Pomatostomus ruficeps; assembly: GCA_013400735.1. Lineage (NCBI taxonomy): Eukaryota > Metazoa > Chordata > Aves > Passeriformes > Timaliidae > Pomatostomus > Pomatostomus ruficeps. The sequence continues at coordinate 25,245 of VYZT01010751.1, forward strand.
AGAGTAAACTCTTTTCATAATGTTAGCTAATATAAGCGTCATGCTCCTTATTGCTCTGAGCACGCCAAAGACACTTCATGAAGTTCATTTAAATGAAAACAAAATAGCTAAGCAAAGCAGAGATATTTTGACATACCTGTATTTAAAACAATGTAACAGTGAAAACTTCCCTCACAAATAGTGCCTTTAAATTTGTCCCAGAATTTGCTGCTGCTGCTGAGGGGCTGCACTTAACACAATCCATAGGAGTTGCTACTGATCTGGCTAAATGTATACCTTATGGATATTGCCATTAAAATTCACTTATAATCAACACCAAAAAGTACTCAATGTAAAATATTTAACACCAACACAGTCATAATTTAGGAAAATATATAATGTCATTAGCATAATGAAGGAAAGGTAATTAATGTATATTTTAAACTGATTTAAAATGTATTTCAAGATACTATAGGTTTATATGAGGTAATAGAAAAACTGAAAAACAGTATCCTTGGGCAAATAAATATGAAGTATCAAGTAGACAACGAAAAAAAACACTGGTTCATCTTTGTACTTTAGACTGTAAAAATTGTATTTCTGCCCATCAGTAGCACATAGAGAACACACCAAATATTTGGAACGGGGAGAGAAAGTCAACTCTCCCAAACTGAAACAGTGAACTACAACAGGCAAACTCCTGTCAGCTTGCTGCAATTTAACCCACACTGCAGTTAAAAAGCATCTCAAAATGAAACAAAGGAAAGCTTGGTGCCTTTCCATTATCTTTAGAATGGTACTTTAATAAATTTTAAAAAAATTAAAAATCAGGGGGAAGGCCCTTAGAATCATATAAAATTTAAAATGCCACCTGACTTATAGCCAAAGTATAAATTTCTGACTTCTGATTGGTAAGACCCTCAAATTTAAAGAAAACTACAGCCAAGGGGAAAAAACATAAGCAAAAACTTGCAAACTAATTACTGTTTACAATGCAACTACAAACATGGTCATTCATCATAAAGAACTGAACTTACTAAAAATCATAAATACTCATCTCAGCCAGGCTGTTATTATCAATGATGCTAATGCAGCAATAATGCAGAAAAGTTGGGCAGGTGATACTTAGGAAAAAATACACTGGGAAATTCCATCAACTCAAGAAAATCATTACAGCTTCCTATGTAACGAGATTAACATATGTAATGTAACGTTAAAATTAATTAATCAATTAATTAATCAATGTGAAGAATTGGAATGGACATTGTTTCTTTATACAGAATTGAGGTGAGGATGGCACTTGCTAAAAGACGCTGTTTCTTTTCTTCCAGAAGTTGTCACTTGCTTTTTCCAAGCTGTTTTATCCTTATTTCTCCAGTGTTTCCAATAATGACCCACTGTACTTCATGAAGTGTATAAAAAACTCAACCCCACCTATAAGTTGGCCCCTATTTAATTTTAAATCACTCAGTTATTAAAGAGAAATCCATTTTAATCCAATGAGCACCTTCCCTTTTTCCCTTTTAATTGTGGAACTTTCCTAAGAGAATTTCCTCACCTCTGATTTTTGTTGTTTTAAATACTGCAAAAAAGCAAACACAGTTTGTCACCTCGGCACAGCTGACTGAAGCTGTTCACAGCAAAAATGGTGCTTTGAAAGAGAAGAGGAACCTACCTTGCAAAGTCTAATGGGGGGCAAAGAGGCTGCTCTAGGAACTTGGGATGCTCCCCTGGGCTTTGGAGGACCGCTTGAGGCAGCACATTCAATTTAACTAAAACAAACAAACAAAACCAACATTACTTGAAACAACCCCTTCTCAGCGATGCAGTTTCTTTTCCTTCTTGTGCTGCTTCCCAGCCCACTCTCTTGTTATTTCCAGTGCATTAAAACCCAACTCCAGTTCCACACAAATCGCAGCATTGCATCAGTAGGACATAACACAAAGGAATGGTTATTATCTAACTTTCCAAGGATTTCTCTCGTTCATTGAGGTGCTTTTAATTTGCACAGGGATGGCTGATTCAGGAACCATATCTTCATGGAATTTCCTATGTTTCCTCAAGCTATCTAGGTCTAAGTATTGATATTATTTTAAGTTAATAAACAATGTGGACAAATGATGGAATATACAGGGTGCAAAGCAATGACAGGCACTATATTAATGTTCAAAATCCTACATAATCATAATAGAAACAAGGAAAAGATGTAAGTAATGCTATACTTACAACACAGGGTTTTACTAAAAACAAAAGCCAAAAGCCCCACAGTTATGTAGAATCATCTAGCTTGTCATTTTGAAGTACATAAATGCTAATAGGACTTTTTTGTCATATAGAGCTACTGTGTTTTCTCCCCAAGTATTCAGTCTGCACTTCCTACCATTAAAGTTTCAGCTGCCAGTTCCTTCATTTTGCATGTCTGTGATCTGAGGACGTTAGCAGCAGGAGCACCCTTACTTTTAAATTTGGTTTAATGTAGGTATTGCATGCCCTGCTGGTAGGCCTGAAGGCATAAACTTTTAATAGGGATGGAAAAACAGAATATAGTAAGAGGGGGCAAAAGAATTTAACTATTTGCTACATTTAGTGAAAGGAAATTTATTTTTTGGGAAATAAGTATTAGATATGAATCAATTTGTAATAGAATAATCAGCATCAGACTAACAGGTATTTTATATATTAGCCTTTCTGGGATCAAAAGCCACTTCATTGATGCAGTATTCTGCTGTGGTTATAGTGAAGTAATTTTTTAAATTGTGTTACTTAGACCTGAATAATAAGGAGAATTATAGTTTGAAAAGATGACAGGATAGGGTATTTCTCCAAAGGCATTCTTTTAGGGCCTAGCACTAATGATAACATTTTTTACAGGAATGAAAAAGATATTATTTATAAATAAACTGATCTGCAATTAGAAGCAGCAAAATTTAACAGAAGTGTGTCCTGGAAAATAAAAAATCAATAGAATAAAAATATGTAGGTAATTCATCACTATAAAAGATCACACTTCTTACAGAGAATGACAGGTTTGTATACAAAAACTATACAGAAAGGAAAACCCCTTTTAAGAAGATGCCATTCAGTGAGAAATAGTAATTAAACTCTGGAAGAACACTATTGAAGCCCAGAGAAGATGCAAAGCTTTCTACAAGCTTCTTTATTATGAGGCATTAAGTGGGAAGATGAACACAGCCATGCCTTATTGGCAGCTGATGAATTTGGCAGAGCACAGGGGCTGACTGCGGCTATGGGGCAGAAAAGGGAGGGGAAGCAATGGAGAGGAGACCCGCAGGGAGCACTGCAGCCATGCAGAGCTATTGATAAGGGAGCTGTAATTTGGGGACTGCCATGTGGCACCTGGCTGGAGCACACGACAACTCCTTGCTGGCCCACACACTCCATGTTCCCAATCCATAGAAAGCAAGTCTGTGGGAAAACAGGCTGTCAGGCACACAGGTCTCACATGAGGCACATATAGACATTTTTCTTTGCACCTTCCTGCCTCACAGGGACTAAAATACTGCCCTGGCTCCTATTTCAAACTCAAAGCTTGGGAGAGAAAAAAACCTCCAAACGGCTTCACAATAATGCCAACTGAACTTTTACTTTAGACATGGGAGGTTGCTTTCAGAGTGAAATGGAGGGTGTATTTCCCTCATTTCCAAGGTAACAGTGATTCTTGCAGGTAAATTACAACCACAGACACATGACAGAAGGCACCAACAACACATCCTTCTGAAACCCATGCTATTGCAGTCACGTCAGCTTCATTGCTGGCCATTTAAAAGTCCCTTTACATCTTGCTCCTTTATTATAAAGCCCAAGCCACGTCTCATTTACTTGTATCAAACACCCACAGAACTCAGTGAAAGATGAGCTGGTGCAGTTTGTTTCTCAAGAAGTGCTCCACTTAATCCCCTGATGGAGGGAATCTCCCCATGGACAAGAATCGCTCCGAGGTGCACTGACGCCGAAGGTGAAACACCAGCTGACTGCAATGGTGCCTTTCCCCGCACCTTCTGGAAAACACGTTGGCTGCATCTTAGCTCTTCCCACACATTTTCCGAGGTATTAACCGGAGCAGAGGATTTCCCAGGGAGGGAAGGAGGTGAGGAAGCAGGGATGGCCTTGACATATGGCTGTCTTTGTGGGCGAATTTCCTGCTACCTGGGACCTTGTGAGATAAAAGGACACCAGAATGGGACCGGACAGACTTACTGGCACGCTGGTTTACTACACTGAAAATGATGGAGTAAATTGATAAAAGAAAAAATAAAAACGAGCAATAAATTTTTGAAATCTATAGCCAGCGTGATAGATGCCGTTTGTTCCAAGTAACCTGGATGAGGTCAGTGCCCCAGCCTGACCCGTCCCTGCGGCTCTCGGAATACAGCCGCCCCCTCTGCTGCCCGCCTGTCCCAGTCACCGCCCAGGGAGACTTCAGCTTGTGCCTTCACCTGTCCCGCTACACGTCCTGCCCCTTGGCTCCGGTACCAGTGAAATACACCCCCATCAACGAAATACAACCCCCATGAGCGGGAGCTCCCCGGCGGACAGACCTGGGCTCATGGCGCGGCCGCAGGACGGGCGCTCCGCCGGCCGGGCCCTTCGCGGGACGCCGCGGCCTCGCCATGGCGACGGGGGCGGCGCTGCGGCCGGGCGGTGCTTAGGCCGGGCTCCCGGGAGCCCTCAGGGACCATCCCAGCCCTTCCCGGTGGCTTCGGGGACCCGCCGGGGGCGGGTTAGAGCTTGGAAAATACGGTGGCTGTGAGGAATCGGCACGGCCCGAGGTGCTGGTGTGCTTTCCAGGAGCTCAGGTGAGCTCCGAACGAGCTGCCTGGAACGGGAGCGTCCGTCAAAGCTGAGCGAGTTTCTGAAGCTGGCAAGCAAAGAGCCGGGATCGTACGGATACCTGAGGAAGTGAGAAGCAGTCTCTCAGCTGACAGATGGACACCTGCAGTGAGCAGGTTTTCTTCTTTCACAGAATCACAGAGTGATTAGGGCTGGAAAGGAGTGCAGTGGGTCATCTGGTCCAACCTCCCTGCTTAAGCAGGGCCGTCCCAGAGCACATGGCACAGGGCTGTGACCAGATCACACACAGCATCACCAGGTTGGACGAGATCTCCAAGATCATCGAGTACAACCTATCCCCTAACATCTCCTCAAGTAAACCATGGCACTGAGTGCCACGTCCAGTCTTTTTTCAAACACATCCAGGGATGATGACTCCACTATCTCCCTGGACAGACGATTCCAATACTCTCATCACCCTTTCAGTAAAAAACATCCTCCTAATATCCAATGTAAATTTCCCTTGTCACAGCTTAAGACTGTGTCCTCTTGTTGTGTCAGTTGTTGCCTGGAAGAAGAGACCCACCCTCACCTGACTACAACCTCCTTTCAGGTAGTTGTAGAGAGTGATGAGGTCTCCCCTGAGACTCCTTTTCTCCAGGCTAAACACCCCCAGCTGTTCCTCATAGGTCTTGTGTTCCAAGACCTTCACCAGCCTTGTTGCCCTCCTCTGGATGTGTTCAAGCATCTCAATATCCATCCTAAAAGGAGGGGCCCAGAGCTGGACACAGTACTCAAGGATGCTCCATGAGTATCTCAGTGAGGGAGGCCNGTTGCCTCTTGTCCCGTTGCTGGTCACCACCGAGCAGAGCCTGGTCCATCCTCTTGGCATCCCTCCTTCAGATACTGACAGACCTTCATGAGGTCCCCTCTCAGCTGTCTCCTCTCAAGACTGAACAGGCCCAGCTCCCTCAGCCTTTACTTGTAAGACAGATACTCCAGTCCCTTAATCATCGTTCTTGCCCTCCATCCTTCCAGGACCTCTGATCCTCTCTGACATCCTTCAGGACTTGTGAGCAAGGGGAAAGAGCAAGTAAAAAAATACTAGACTGAATCTCTAAGTAAGTGACATAAGAAGAAGGCATTTGGTTTGTAGAAAATGTCCTCACTTTCTGTTGATGAGAGCCTGCTGCTTAATTTACTGACACAAAGGAGCTGTTATAAGGGGCTGGCCTGCTGGAGTGTCTGGGGGCTGGTCAGAAATGGAAATATTGAGAAGGAATCAATGAACTTTTCCTAAAGTGCAAATGAAAACTATAAGAGAAAACCAGTTAGGATGTTACAGAATACAAAGAGCAGAGATTTTTCAGTGACTTCTCTTTTCGTGTTGGAAACTTGACACCAGCAGGAGATAATTTTTTTAGCACAGATTTTACCTAGTTTTTATTGCTACAAGTGTTTGGAAAACAGGAATGTCAGAATCAATTGCTATAATCTATTTTGGAAAGATCAAGTGGACAGAAAGCACTTCAAAAATGGCATTGCCTGTTTCTGAGTTGATGGCAATTGGAAACAAAGAATCTTGAATGTTTATGGGTCAGTGTTCTAGTGGATAAGTCAGAAGCTGACAGGGTACTTAGCTGATGTCAAATCACACTAGAGAACAGCATGACCTATGCCTTACCCACCTACAACACATAGGGAAAGCACTGCTGTACTGAGTGAATTTCACTCTGAGTGACATATGCTGAAGGTCTCATACTGCCAGTGTTAAAATGTACTTGGAATTTCAAAATATTGAAAATGTCAATTTCCTAACACAAAAAGTGTTGCATCCAACACAGAGGAATTCTATTTTAGGCCTCATCTTGTCAGATGAAAAGGAATTGATCACAGAACTAAAAATTAGCCATAGCTTAGGTATAACTGATAATGATTTGATCACATTTGTTATGTGCAAACAGAATTAAGTCCAAGCCAATAATACATATACTTAATCCTTTGAAAGGGCTAATTTTATAAAGGTGAATACTATTATAAGGTAAGTCTGTTGGGAGAAAAAATTTAGTCTGAAGTGGGAGAAGAGTAATTGGAAGTGGTTTAAGGGTGGTAGCACAGATACCCACTCCAGCCATAATGCCACAACTAAGGAATATGTTTGCTGAAAAGCCAGGGTGGCTGACAAGGCAAACATCTGTGAAGCTGTAAGAAAGAATGTGGTGTCATACACGTACACTGAAAGGTAGGAATTGTAGAAAATTACTGTGGCAAGTAAAAGGTTATGAGGGAAATACACATACGGTCAACAGAGTTAAAACGAGGAAATGGGAAGGTTTTTGCAAGTATAGAATACAGAAAATGATCTGAATAGTGAGAAGACCCTATTAAAAGGTGAAGATGAGAGCTTTAACCTTAATCAGTAACAAAATTAAAGCATTAAAGTTGTTCTGTGCATTTGGGAAGATGGCAGCTGAAGTAATTGTGTTGTTAGTATTGAAGAGTTGCTTTCTATTCAAATGGTGAGGGAAAATGGTTCAGTTACTGAAAGAAAACTGCCATTAAAGCTTTTGCAAGGAACATGTCTATCAATGTTCATATTCAGAAGTTCTAGAAACACTAAGACTTTTTAAGGAGGATGAAGCTATTATTGTTCTAATACCTTAAGAGAATAAATGGGATAATAATAGTTTACCAGTGTGACATTGATCAGGCAAAATACAGAATAGACAATAGTGTTAACTCAGTTACAAATAATTTAAAAGAAGAAAGATATTTCCAATTACTGTGGGCTTCTGCTAAAAAAATCTATATATCCTGGCAGAAAAATAGAGCCTGGCAAGCAGACTTTGCTTGCTTAATGAGGCTGCAGGTTTCACTTATTGATGTAATTTAATTAGACTTCAGTAAAGCATTTGACTTATTATCATTTGGCTTTTTGGATTAAACACTTCAATGACACAATTATTTGTATCCTGTACATAAACTTACAAGGAAAACTTGTGAAAACTTAAAAGATAAACCAAGAGATTTAAAATTACTGATAATATTCTGGAATGATATCTGAAGCACTTCACAAGCAGACATTTACACCATGGCTACATCTCCTGTGTTAAACATATATAATTCATTTGACTTGGAAGCAAAGTAAGATTTTTTTTTATGGAGATGTGTTCAAAGGATCCTGCATGCCAAACAATATGTAAGTTAGAGAGAGCACTCTTTAGCAGAGAATCAAAGGCAGTCTACATCTCTGTAGTAATATGAAGAGGCAGTAGCCTTTCTGTGGTTAAGAATGAAACCAGCTCCTATTACAATGCTGTGTTCTAGCACCAATATAATTTGCCTAGAAATGTTTGGCCTGCAAGTCCTGAAGCGAAAGGATGTTTGTCCATGGAAAAAAAATCAGTTGCTAACACTTTTTTGTTCCTATCATTAGAGTAGGTTTTCTCCCAATTCTGTAAGCAATGTTGATGTCCCAGGAAGGATAGTATATTATAGCAGATACTCTGCAAAAAACTGTGTGAAGAATTAATTTGCTTGAAAAAAAGTGTATTTCATATGTTGGTATGTTCAAAAATGTAACATAGAGAGGCAAGAAGTGCAATGTATTGATCATTATGAGTAGCTGGTACCCTTTGGAAATATGTTTGTGCACATTTAATGGTTACATGGAAAAGGAATTGCTGTGCATAAATGTGGCGATGCCCAAAACTTACCAGAACATACCTGGATACTCCTGAATACGGAATACTTGAATACTGCTCATTAAAAAAAATAATTGTTTTGACTCCTGCCTACCTCTCCATCTTTGATCCCTGGTAGTTTTGATTTTCCTATTACTTATCAACCTGTCCACTACAGAAAAAAACCCCAAACCTGAAGTGTCCCAAATCCTTCACTTTAGAAGGGGGAACGAGGGAGAAGCTTGGTGAAAACTGAAGTATCATGGAGAAAAGTATGAAGGAAAAAAAAAGGAGGAAAGATCAAATTGTTAAAAATACAAAACCAGGGAACTGGAGGGGGACAACACTAAGCACGCTACCAGGTAGCAGTCAGTGTAAAAAGGCTTTCTTGGCATTTGCTTGAGAGCACCCAATAAACTTAATCATGAATGTTGGAATTGCAAGCAATACAGCTTTCCAAAACTCATGCTCTCAAGTCTTTATATCATGCCATTGTAGGCCCTGTATTCTACATGCATTACACACAAAAGAGCCGCAGCATGCACCTTCCATGTGATGATAAACTGAAATTCATCCCATCAATATCTCCTCCTGGTTCTGTTTACTTATTTCAGGTATTTTATAGGTGTGCATCAGATGGATTTTCACCTACTGAAACATTTGTAACATGGTCAACTTACTTGTTTGGCCTTCTTTTGAAAGCTGTCTAGAAAGATTTATATAAAAAGTTAATCAAACTACATCACTGACTCAGCTCATCAGTACAACTTTTTCATCACCATAACAATATCTCTGTGACATCTAGCTTATCATCATGAATTATGGGGGAAAGGATAAACAACCCATTAAGAAATTAAAGGCCCACAAAGGTGCAGTTTGATAAAGGATAAAAAAACCCACGGGGTATGTATAATAAAATCTCTCTCTCCCCTGAAGAGTGATTGTTATCTTTCTTTCATGAGCGTCAAAGACCTGGAGCTTCTCAGTGCCTCAGGCAAGTGAGTTTGAAGGTCTCCTTCATGATTGAATGGGAAATTGTAATCAGAATTAGGTTATGACTGTTTATCCTATAGAGCATTTAAAAAATGTTTTATGTGTAGGACTGATGTTAGTAACTGATAGAAAAAGCCACTGTAATCACATTAAGAAAACTACTTTACTTTTAGTATTTTGTGTGTGATTATCTGTTTATTCTGCTGTATGTTGGGACAAGCTGTTTCATGGACAACTGAGCTAAATAGTTCTAATCCATTCATTTGTGTAGTCTTCATTCTGTAATAAATGGAAACCTGGGTAAAAGAACAGTGATGTACAGATAAAGATGTCTTTACAACCCCAAGAGAAATAAGTTATTCTTAAATAAGTTTTCATTTCCTGAGACAAAATATGCAGCCAATATTCTTACTGTACTGCAATTAATTATGCCTTTCTTTAGCCTAATGAAAGACAGCAGTATTTACAGCCTTTCAGACTCCTCTGAGTGAATTTCATGATTCTGTACGTGGTATGACTTGTGGCTGAATAAGAATCTAACTAAATCAAAGGAGGTGCAATCAAAATGAATGACTTAAGCAACGACAGTAGAATTATCCTGTACAGTTCTGTTCCTTGTATGATAAATTATGCTTAAATTGGTGAAAAAAATGATTTGAGGTAATAGGAAAGACTGCCAGCAAGAGATGCTCATATTCAGCTGGCAGACAAATTATTTTTTTCCCCAGTAAGCTGAAACTCCAAAGTTTTGCATTTGGTCCCTGAAGATTGATTCTTCTTAATTGCTATTAAACTCTTCTTTCATTATTGTTTTCTAGTTCTGGTCACAACCATTGATTGCATCTCATCTAAAACACTGATACAGACAGGCAACAGCAATTATTTACAGATGCCATTTTGTGATAAGAGCCCAGCCCTGAGACCTTAGTGCACTAGTGCAGTGTAAATGATAAATAACAAATAACAATATGCTAACTACGGAGAACAGATGTCTTTTGAGGTCGGCAGATCTAAAATTCTCTTTCTAGATGACTCCTGGAACACTATCAGTGTCAGCCAGCATTGTCTTTGGCCTGTTCTCTGTCAGCCCATGATTTACAGGATGTGTTCAGGTGGGAGAGGCTCACCTACATTTTAAGGGCTTACCTACAGAGGTTTATGACTTAAAGTAGCAGGAGTGAAAAGGCATGGAAAGGTCCCATCTAGGAAAATAATGTGTTGTTCTTACAGAGTCTACGACAACATTTTGGGGTGTCATGCCAGAGATCGTTCAAATCCTTTGGGGTCAGTAGGGCTGGTCACTAATGAATGTTTATGCTCAACTTTTCTGTCCACATGGCTAAGAAATGTTGCTCCTTTTTTTGGTAGAGCACCTGTTTAAATTGAACTTTGGAAACTTTGGGGGTGAAAAACACTTTGTAAGCATACACTTCCACATCCTCCAAACTGAATTAAAAATTATGCATTGTGATAAACCTGTCCATTAAACTACTGGAATTTTGTCATAATGTCCCTACCAAACTATTTTGTGGAAGTTTCTCATACATTAGGTTGTTGTTATCAACCAGACACAAAAGTGATGCTGAAATTACAATGGAGGCCATTTTAACATTCCCTATCAGTGACATGAATATAGGCTTCATTTATTAATTGTAGCTGATTAGCCACAAGGCAAACATTTAATTAAACCTTGGGAGACAATAAGATTGCACATAAATTATCCATTTAAGAGCACATAGGTCTTTATATTTCATTAAAAATTGTTTAACCAATAACAACACATCTTAAGTTCCATCTGTATTTGCACAGATTTGAAGTCAGAGAATTCCCTAGTGCACTGCTGGGGTTTTTTTCCCAGACATTTATTTCTTGATGTGTTTTGATTTGTATTGACTTACCACTTGTTCATGCTGTTTTCCGGATTAGTCAGACTGCTACTCATATCAGGGGTTAACAATTGATTTAGAAAGTCCTACAAAATTATTTACTTTTAAAATTATTTCAAAATAGTCTAAAAGGTATGTTGGGTGCTCATGGCATTCAGACAAGCAAAAATCCAAACAAATATGATGTATTATTGCTACATATTGAAGGCTTCTCTTTTGAATTATTAGTGTACAGTGCAGCTATTTTCTGTTCTTCTAGCACGGGGATTTTCTTTTCCTGCGAGAATATATGCTTATTGTTTTATATGTTCTTCTGAATACTGGCATGTTATATTAAATGTATTTTTAGATTAAAGCAGCAAGATGACTGCTTAAAAAACTGTTATATTAGTCTAAAATTCAATTTCCCATAAAAGCCCCCTACTTTCCATGAGTTTGAGAAGATCATTATCTGCTCTGTGAAGTAACTTTAAGAACTGAGAACACCCTTAAAACATCTGTGGTTAGCCATAAACTTTGTGGGCAGGTCATTTCATTTTTCTTCAGCATGTTTTCTACCCAGAACATTTTCTGAATATTGTAGGCTGAGGCAAAGATATCTGAATAGTAGCCGAGGGGAAAAAAAAACCCTTATAAAAATAAAAATGGTTTTGATAATATGGTGCACTGATTCTTATTTAATACATAATTATAAGACTTAGAGCCTAACCTCAAAGTTATAAGAACTTGATAATAAATTCTATTTCTCTATCCTGTGATAGTGTATAAGGAGCATAGGGAAGCATGATGTGAGGTAGACTTGATTTTTCTCCAGTGTGCTTATATTTACATCAAAAAATTACAAAAGTATCAAACAAATATTTGTGTCTCAGATATTGCAAATATTTTCTGAAGATAAGTCAAAGGATATTCCTGTAAATGTTAATGCCAGCTCATATGCCTGCCACCTTCTTTACTTGCTTGTATCTCTGTAGGCAATACTAAAGCATGGATCTTGCCTCACTCTTTTCAAAGTGTCTTATTTATAGGAGTGCAGGGAAAACAGTTTCTGCTTAATTTTGGGATGAAAGCACTTCTGAAGATCAGTCTGGTGAGGTATTACCAATGCTTTGCAAATAATTACAGCTACTCCTAAGACATTGAAACCAGACAAGCTACTTTGTCTTGTAATAGAATTTTCCTTAAAAAAATTGCCAAACTTAAGTAAATGAGCACCACCAAGGGAGCCAATATGATTAAACCTTAAATATGATTAAGCCTTAAACCTAATATCTCAAGCTAGCCTCTTTCCCTTCAGGTTTAGGAATAGGCTCTGTGACTTTCCTAATCAGTTGGTTTTTTTTGCTTTTCCCATTTCATCTTTTCTTTGGACAGCAGAGGTTAAAAAAACTATCTAGAAATCAATTATCAAATAAAAGCAAGCAGACAAAATAACCACACCAAAACCCAAAAGCTGAAATGCAGTAGATTTGCACAACTGCCTGTGAAGTTAAATGTAGGTTACTACATTCATCTACAAAGATATTTAGATGGTAAATGGAAAGTAGCTGCTGTGAAGCACATCACGTTCATATATAATTGAAGTACCCGAGAGTAAAATTCTGAGGCACAATAGGTGACAACTGATAAAAACAAGAGAAGAAGTATAAAACAGGATACAAAACTCTGGGGAGTACAGAGAATATCTAACACAGGCTGAAGAATCTACAATAACTGTATCTAAATTACCAGATAATATAAAAATAATAACTGAACTGATAAAGCTGGAGAATTCAGTGAAGTGCTGCTCTTGGAATGATACTTTACTAGAATCAGAAACATTTCCTTGATTTTCTTCACTACCACACAAAGAGGAGGAAGATTTTTAGCTGCCTGCAAGATGTCCAGAACAGGGAAGCAGGAGTTTCCCAGCAAAAGCCACTGGAACAGCCTCACTCACTCTTTATGGATCTGCCTCCAAACAATGATCACAGGTGAAGATGATATTTATTGTCCCTCAGTCTGGAGGGATGTCTAAGTGCAACTCAAGTTAATACTGGTCCAGTCTAGCCTTACCCTTATTTTGCTTGCTTATCTGGTCAAAGTAAAGTCTTTTGGAGAGTGAAGCAGAAGACAGCAGCTGGAAATGACAGTTTAGGGTCATAAATCCCAAAAAAGGCAGTATCACTGTGCTAAGAGCTGAACTTGGATCTATGTGCAGTTGCAGTAGGCTTTGATGTAAATGCCTTTGTCTTGTGGTGGCCACAGGGCCCAAACTGTTGAGTCACATTCTTACCTAAATGTGAAACAGAAGTTTGTGTCAGACAGTTTCTCATGAATCAGGCTTTGGGAGAGCATGTTTATTGAAAACAGATGTTCTTGGCATTCTTCCACGGACAAACTTCACACTGTTGTAGTACACATCTGTGTAGCATTTATACACCACGGTTTCCTCAGATGCAGAGAATTCAGGCATGCTGTCTATCTTGCTCTATCCTGACCATCATTTTCCACAAATTTACAGGTGCTCTGAATTCTAAATCTCTCATCAGCTCCAGAGAGGATGATGCTAAGCACAGCTTTTCTTGGGACTTGATCATGAGTTCAAAACCATCACAGTCTGGAGCACAGTGTGTAGTTCTGGGGTCCCCAGCATATGAAGGACATGGAAGTGTTGGAGCAAGTCCAGAGGAGCCTGTGACTCTATTAAGGGGACTGGGGCATCTCCCCTACAAAGACAGGCTGAGAAAGTTGTGGGTGTTCAGCCTGGAGAAGAGAAGGTTGTGTGGAGATCTCAGAGCAGCCTTCCAGTGTCTGGAGTGGGCCTACAGGGAAGCCAGAGAG
>VYZT01010777.1:0-13561 GCA_013400735.1 Pomatostomus ruficeps
AGCCCCGCTCGTCCCCGGGGGCTCCGCCGACGCCGCGGCCGCCGGTGACAGCGGGCGAGGAGTTACCGGGGCAGAGGCGACCGCGGCCGGTCCGTCCGGCCAGCGCAGGGCCCGCCCCGCCCTGCCGGTGCCCCGGGGAGCGGCGGCACGACCGGAAGCGAAGCGGGCAGAGGGGCTGATCCGCCACGGGAAACAAAACGGCGGCCAGAAGCGAGAAAGGGCTTCGACGGATGAGTTTAAGGAAATAAAAGAAGTAAAAGTAAACGAATCCAAACCAGAATATACAAAACCAAACAGGAAAAGACAAAATAAAACGACAAGAAAAGAACACCAGAAAACCACATTCCGGCACTTTTACTCTGGCTCTCTCCAGCAGCGCACCCGTTACAGGCCGTTCGGAGCGCTGCGGGACCGCTAACAGCAGCCGAACCGCCCCCGGCACAGGCATCCCCGCGTCCCCTCAGAAATACTTTACATGTGCTGGCCGCCACCAAAGCACAGCATACACCCCTTCCCAAGCGCTCCGGGGTGTCCCCACGCCCTCGGCAGATGTGAGGCATTTGTGCTTTTTATTGACTGTTTGTTTAAACCGCCGGCGGCTCGGCAGCCCGGCCGCGCTGCCAGCACGATCCCGCAGGAACTGCCCCCGGGAGAGGCGGGCTGGGCGCTGTCGCGGGGGAGCGTCCCGGGGCGCGGGCGGAGGAGCCGCAGTGCCGCGGGGGCAGCGCGGCCAGACCCGCTCCCGGTTCGAGAGCCGGCCCCAGCCCCGGCCCCGCGGCCCCCAGGATGCTGCGGCTGCTCAGCCCGCTACTGCTGCTGCTGCAGCTCGGCCGCGGTTCCTCCCCGGCCGCAGGTAAGGGGCCGTCGGTCTGCGCTGGCATCGCCGCCGGGAAGAGTGCGAGGGGTTAGGGCTCAAACCTCAGGCGTGGGGGTGGTTCCCTGCCCGTACATGATAGATGTGATAAGGGATGGAAGCAGCTCTGGGCACGCTCCCACCACCCCAGACTTTATTCTCAGGCGCTGCGATCTTGATGCCTGCAGTGCAGGTGGGGTATCCCGGGCAGCCGGGGTTCTGCTGTGCACTTCTAACCCAAAAGCTGCACTTCTGCTCCCTCCGCTGACCCCGCGCCGCGGGGCTCAAGGCACCTGGACAGCCGCTGTCCCTCGCTGTGGGGCTCACAGAGCCCCATTCTGCAGAGAGAGGTCGGAAAGGTAGGAGAAATCCCTGAACTGGATGGAATGCCTTGCTGTGCCGGTCACTCCCTGGGTGACCTTGGGTTAGCCACTGAACTGCCAGCTGCTGCAGCTGTTGGGCCCTAAAGCCGCGATTTGTAAAGCACCGTGATAACCTCCAAGGAGAAGTGCTCGATAAGCATGAGGTAGTTGGCTAATTTTTTCCCAAGTTCTGCTGAAACAAAGTGGAGCGTAGCCTGAATCTTCTAGAGACATGAAACGTCCCTGTGCCAGATTTCATCAAATCACAGGCATTTCTCTTTTAACTCAAAAAACTGATCTCAGGGCCATTTCTTGTGCTGCAAAATGGGAAGAGTGGAGTTCTTTCTCAGGCAGTAATGTTACAGTTAATTTCTCACAGTCCTTCTGCCTCCAGAATTGCTCAGCACCTGTGATCTGTAAAACATAATGTAGGCACAAATGCAGTCTCTTTCATCCCACCCTAAGCTGATGGGAGCAGAAAAGGTAGCACAGGAGTTTGCTGGCCTCAGTGCTCCCTTCACATTAGAGATCATGGATGAGTCAGAAATGCAGTTTCTGATGGTGATAGATTCAGGTCCCTGTAAGCAGTCTTGTGACTGCTGAAAGAGCGGATAAGGAAAGGCACCAGCATTAGAGCCCTCCAGCTCCACTGGTGAGAGGACAGCCAGGCAGAGCACTGATACAGGGAAGGGAAAATGCTCTGTGTTGAAGACAAGCAAACAGATCCTGTTCCAAGCTCCATTCCAATTCATCCATTCTATAAATCTCAACCCCACTCACACTCTGCCTATTGCAGTTGTTGCAAGATCTGAAGCAGTTTGAGGAAGCATGGCAGAGAAGATAATGGTGAGCCATTCAGCGCAGCAGAGCTGGTTCAGTATCACAGGTCCTGCACTTTTATGCCGTGCTGTTTCATAGAATCATTGCATGGTTTGGGTTGGAAGGGACCTTTAAAGGTCATCTAGTTCAACCCCCTGCTATGAGCAGAGACATCTTCAGTTAGATCAGGTAGCTCAGAGCCCTGTCCAACCTGACCTTGAATGTTTATACTGGGCCACCCATGCCAGTATCTCACCACCCTCATTGTGAAACATCACCTCCCTCAACCTGCTGGCCATGCTGATTTTTATGCAGCCCAGGATATCACTGTCTTTCTTGAGTGCACATTGTTGGCTCATGTCTAGCTTTTCATTCACCAGTACCCTCAAGCCCTTCTTTAAACCTTCATCCCCCTGGCCTGCACTGAACACCAGGGGTTGCTCCAACCCAGGTGCAGCACCTTGCACTTAGCCTTGTTCAACCCCATGAGGTTCCCACAGGCCCTATTTTGAGCTTGTCCAGGTCCCTCTGGACAGCAACTGATCTGCCACTAGAGCATGGTACAACTTTCATTTGCCTTGGGATTAGAGAGACTTGACAACAGAGCTGGCAAAGAGGAATCTAGCGAATGAAATCTCACCTGAGTTTGGAAGTTCACATATTTTAGGACAGAGATTAGAGTTGAGCTTCTTCCAGTATCTGGAAGTCTAGTGACATGTTAGATCATTAGTGACAATGAACCTACAGCCAGCACCCAGTTCTGGGTGTAAAACCTCATCAAAGCTTTTGTGATGTTCTACTCTGAAGCTGTCTGCTACTATAAACATTTCTAGGACCCAGTCTGACATGTTGTTTACTGTTATTTATTTGAACTCATATAGACATGCAACAGTTTCTGTTCCAGATTTTCAAACAGTGACAAATGATGGTGGTAAACTCTTTGCTGGGATGAGTGTCATTGTGAGTCACATAACTACAGCCCACTAGTTAAAATGTGTAAATAAATTTAAAAATGAAACTTAAAATGCAATACAACAAGGTTTTATTTACTTCTTTTCTTCTGATTTCCACAGAGTTGTATGATCTGGAAATAACCAACAGTGGTCCTATCACAACAGGAGCTCAAGCTACTGTTCAGGCCAGTCTAAGAATGAAGAACAAAAATGTCACATCAGACTTGTATCACTTTAACTGGATTTATGCTCCCCTGATTCTGATAGAGAAATCTGAGCAGCGGTTTAATTCTGTAATCAAAGTGACTGGTGAATTTCCTGGCACCTTCCCCGTGTCTGTCTGGGTGACCCACAGGAACTGTTGGTTATGTCGGCCGGTGGCGAGAAACATCACCGTGCTTCACATTACAGGTAAAAAGGCTTTACAGCCTGCGCCTCTCCAGGAGCTCAGTGTATATGGCCTTGCCAGCATCAGGATGAAAGCAGTGTAAATATGGCTTCTGACAACAGTTTTGTTTGTAGCCCTGTGGCTGGAGGTGGGTTTGGGTGGCATGGCACAATTAGCGCCAGCAGAGCCACGCTCTAGTCCCTACATCCCTGAAGGAAGTGTGATCCTGTCCTTGTTCTCCTGTCCGTGTCACTTAGAGAAACCGAACGAGTAACCAGATGCTTCAGCAGCTGCAGTTCACACATCAGCGTGGGTCAGCGATGTGCAGACTCCTAGAACAATGCTTTTTCTACTGCCTCCCAGAATGCTAAATCTAAAGTTAGGATGGCCATCAGCAAGCAGTGACAATCTGCTGCTTTTCCCTGCTGCATGACACAGCAAATCTTAGGCCATCAGCACAGCAGAGTTATATTTTCCTTTAAAGCTCTGTACCAGTGTACTGAAATTGGATGCAAAGTCATGGCTGCATTTCCAAATGTTGCTAAGTGCAATTTCATCCGACTGGGAATATTCATAACCATAAATATGCTCCTTTTTTTTTCTTTTTTTCTTTTTTTCTTTTTTTTTTTTTTTCAAATTAACCACTGGTGTGCTATGGTTAACTAATCTGTAATACAGGGATTGACTGCCCCATTCCAACAGTAATTGTAATTATTACTTGTGTACCACCAAGAAAACAGTTAACCAGATTTAATGAATTGTTAACAGGGTAAGAGTCTGTTACTGGTAATCAATAGCCCNTTTTCTTTTTTTTTTTTTTTCTTTTTTTTTTTTTTTTTCAAAATTAACCACTGGTGTGCCATGGTTAACCTAATCTCTAATACAGGGATTGACTGCCCCATTCCAACAGTAATTGTAATTATTACTTGTGTATCACCAAGAAAACAGTTAACCAGATTTAATGAATTGTTAACAGGGTAAGAGTCTGTTACTGGTAATCAATAGCCCATTAATTTTATAATGAGCTGATAAATGTCTTATCATAATACCTCTTTATTCGTAGGTTAGAGAGGATTTTTTTAGATCATTTAGATGCTTGACATTAATACCAGTTCTTTTTAAATCAATAGTAAAAGTTTATATGAGCTCAATCAACCCAGGATTATTTCTCTTAGTTCTATTAGATGCTTTATCATTACCCATTGTATAACTCTAAATAAATATTTTAATTTCACTACCTCATTAACACATGTGACAACACTGAGTAATAGATATAAAATACTCTTAAACACTTGGGCTAGGACTCAAAAAAGCTTCCACAGTACATCAGAAAGAATGTTTTGGTGCACACAGAGAGTATGCTGTGGGAGCATGCTGTCATTCTTCTTCCCCCTTTTTATTGTGCAGAATTTATCACAGGGAACCTCACCATTGCCCAGATAGAAGACAGCAGAGTTACCACACACGGTTCTAGTTCCTCCACGGACACAGTGACCCGGATTTCTTTCTCTCTTCATGACCCAAGTCATTACTTCAAGTCAGCATCATTTGTCTACAACTGGGATTTTGGAGATGGGTAGGTGTGATTACTTTGTTTTCTTTAATGAGCATTCAAGATGGCTCTGATTCAGATGTTCATCTAGAGAAAATCCCAATTAAATCAGTTAGCTAATAGTCTGCTTGCTATAAAAGTTTTCATAATTTATTAACTATTCCTATTCCATTTTGTGAATTCTTTAAGCATTATCTTTAATTTCTTTAATTAAAAATGCACACATTTCCTCTGGATCTTATACTAATTGTAGTTCTATAGGTACTGCCACAGACATAAATCCTCATGGATATGGCCATAAAGTAGAATTAGAATCACAGCCACAGGAGCATTGTCTGTAAAGCAAATATATTGGAGCTTGTCCCTTTTTAAACCAGAAACATGCAAGCACTTGGTAAAAGGCAATTTTGATTCTAAATCTTTTCCTGTTGCACACAGAGTTTACCAGATGACCAAGGAGCCCTTTGTCTACTGCAACTGCTCTTCCATGGGGAATCGCACAGTGCACCTGAAGGTCGTGGCTGAATGGGAGCAAATTGGAAGCATCATACACGAAAGAGAAGTTATGCAGAAAACTGGTGATTTTTCCACAGCTCTGGAGCTCTTGGGTAATTCTGAAACGTTTTGCACCTTCAATGCAGAACCAGCTGTGTATGTACAGCTACAATCTAGTATGTAAATACTGTTGAAAGCATTAGATGGTAACATAACTTCAACATTGTTTCACGTGCAATGACAGGTCAGCCTCATACAGTGAAGTGTTTCCTATGCAGAAATTCACTTGGTGTTCTTCTAGTGCAGAAAAACGAGTGGAAATAGCCAAAATCTTCAGCTTCTCTTTAATCTACAGACACTTTTACTACCTTTTCTGAAAGTCTCACATGCAATTAAAACAACAAAGTATTTACCGTAAGTTAAGGTGGATTTGTTTGTTCAATTTACACCAGCTATCCCTAAACAATAAATTAGTTAAATCAAGCATTAGGAAAGTCTCATTGATTTGGTGAGTTTCAGGAGTAAGTAAGCACAGAAGTAAAAATGTAAACTTGACTATATATTAAAAAGAAATCAGAAAAAAAAATCAGAAAACTTACTACATCTCTCCTGGTAGGCTTCCTTTTGGGGTGTGAGAGAAGTAGTATTATTTGTATGACTGATGGAGCTCAAATCTGAAAGTCTGTGGAAACAAACCTTCACTGGGAAACCAGTGAGACTCAAGTTTGCACGTGGAGAGTGACATGCTGGCTTTTCATTTCTTCTCAGATGCTGTTAAAAGTATTAATGTAGTGGGCTCCAGAGAGACTCACGTAATGGAAAACCTGAATTTATCTCTTCATATCAATGGCACGTAAGTAGTAAACAACTTTTTTCCCAAAAAAATTTGTCTATTTAAGTGTCTTTCCCCAGTGTTTCCTTAAAATAGGAAGCTGAACCCCATAGAACAATTAAATAAAAACCCACACACAATCCCCCCCCCCAAATACTGTTGAATATTGCATTTTCCTGACTTGAAATACCATGAGCTCTAAGAGCCTGAAAGAGCCTGCATCTTTACAGAAAAGTAGAATCCTCCTATGCAAAGCAAATGTTTGGGGTTTTTTTTATCTTTGTAAAGAGAATGTTAAAAGACAAGTAGCCAGAGAAATAGTGGGGGAAAATATATCTGAAAACTTCTTTTTTGAATTTTTCCCCTTCACCAATTTCCCCACTATTAAATTAAAATATATTCCACATCCTGATGCATAGCAGCAAATCTTGACTGGCATAGGAGATCAACAGGTTTGGGGAGTAATTCTGGCAAAGTTCAGCTTGCCACAAGATGAATAAGACATAGAAGCTCCATGAGTGAGGATTATAGGAAAATAGGAGAGTTGTGAGCACCTCAATCCTAACAGAAGCTCTCTCAATTTGCAGTATTGGAACACATTGGGGTTTTGGAGAAAGCAGCACCCTAACACAGAGCCATTTACCAAAGGCATAAACAGTCCCAAGAGACAGAGCAGCACAGTTTGAATTCAGAAACTGAAAGGCAATTGGCAGGAGTGGGAACTGGAGACGGCATAGTAAATGGGAACAGCCAAAAACCATGACAGGCAAACCTCAGATCAGTAAGAGCAGGCTTGGTAACCTCCTGGTCACAGGACTGGGACTGATGCAATTGGAGTTTAAGATAAAGGAACAGTGACAAAGAGAAGGGTTATCACAAACAAAGCCAGCAAATGAGCTAAACACATAAACACAATGCCTTTTTTAGCAAAGAATGTTGTAAAGAGATAAGAAACAAAACACTAATAAAACGGGATAAAGAAAACTGTGCCTGTTGTCAGAATCAAAGTCCATAGTGCATAAGGTGGGTTCAAGCAGAATTAGCTGAAACAGGGATCTGGACAGGTAAATAAAAGGCATCAATCAGACATGGTGAGAAGCCGCATGGCCATGAAGTGGGATGCACTAAATTGCTTGAGAGCAAATAAAACCCTTTTTGTTAATGTAAGGGAATGCTGTGGTCCTTGCAATTTACTTACCTTTCCCAGCTATTAGTCCATTGTACAGAGCTCATCTTATATTCTTCCCAGTTTAATTTGAGGGGTTTTTTAATTAGAAAAGTCTTGGGTGTGCTTCAGTGGCACAGACAGTGATTTCTGCGTGAGAAGGACAAAGAAAAAACAAACTTCCCTTGGAAGTGCAGGAAAAAAGGTTCTTTTTATCTTTATTGAGGAAGGACTATGGTGTTTTCTACACACAGTGGCCTGCTGATGACCTTTGCAGGTATTCAGCTCTCAGCTGAAAGACCTGCCTTTATAGAAACATCACAAAGAACTTTTTCATTTGGCGAATGCAATAAACCAAACAACTCTGCAGTTAATTACTTCTTTATTTGTATTTAGATTAACTTCATTAGTTTCAAAATTTTTCTGCTATTTTAACCAAGTTCTTTGCTGAAATTTTTGCAGAATTTTCACCTTTTATTTTGCTGTTTTGCTCCTGTCGTTTCAGCCCACCACTGGCATTATGCTGGCTTATAAAATCCGAATGCATTCCACTTGAAGGTGACAAATGCCATCTGGTGGAGATCAGTGGCTCCTGCTACAACCTCAGCCACACCTTCAGGGACGCGGGGCAGTATTGCCTCAGCGTCAGGGTGGAGAACGGCGTGACGATGCTGCAGACGTACCACGGCATCAGAGTGCGGCCAGCAGGTGAGGAGCAGGGAGTCAGAACAGCACGGAGAGTCCCTGCCAGGGAACCGGCACTCTCAAACAGGCTAGGGACAATTGTGAGCCTGCAGGTGAGGTTTCAGGAACATGGTGTAGATCCCTAAAATGAGAGGAATAAAAAGGGAAATGAGATTTTGTAATGTGTCTGCTGTAATTGCTCTGAGCTTCTTGTGTTCTGCTGAATCCTTTGTCCCAAGAGTGTCTTGAAGCTACTAAGTACCCTGGGAAGGCTGTGTTACTTAAATGACATATTTTTCAGTTTAAATAGTCCAGCTTTTGTAGTTAGAGAGGATAACTAGGAAAACATATGTGTCTGTAATACTACCTCAATTAAGCAGTCTCAATTCTTTTTGCTTAGTTTAGTTATGGATTTTTGAGATACATTTTTCTAGGCCTCCATTTCATTACAAGTCTCTGTCCCTCCTGCTGGTGACTCCAGCTGACTCTCCCATGCACGGTCACACGTGCCCCTCTTGGGTCCCTAAACCATGTGGGAGACGGGTTGGGTGGCCAAGTGAAGAGTTCGGGGTCAGCCAGGCTGTGACGCAGATTGGTCACACCGTGTCACTGTGAGCCAGCTGAGCACAGACAGCAGCTCACTCCAGAAGGCACCGGTGATTCAGAGCTGAATTCTCTGTGCCGGAGGCTCTCAGCTGCTCTGGAGGTGAGAGTCCTTCCCATCCTCTTGGGTACCACAGAGGCACAAACACCCTGGGGAGTCAGGGGCTAACATATGTAACTGCTGGAGGTTTTTAGGCTCTTCAAAAGAAAACAGAGCATAGAGGGAATGACACACTCCTAAGATTTCAGAAAAACTTGGAGTGATTTGGGCTGAAAAGTTTATTCCCTCTTACACACATCTCCTTTGCTCTAAAAATACAAGACCTTCTCCTAAAACTTCTTCATTGTTTCCTTCTCAATGTTGCCTTTTTTGGGGTATTGTGTCACTCCAGGAATATGTCCTTGTGCTTTTTCCTAGGAATCCACCCAGCTTTTTTTGTCCTGCTCTGCATCGCTCTGGTTTCAGTGATGCTGGTACTGGTGCTGTACACGACTTTTCGAAGTAACACACAACAAAAAGATCTCGTGGAGGTATTCAGTTACTCTTGCTTTGAGATGGAATAGGAATTAGGTATCTTTCAGTCATGAAAGGTATCTGTTATGAAAGTTTCTTTAATCCCCAGACAAACAGAATGGGAGGGAGCATTTCCCTGGTGTGTGTGATCTGTTCCACCAAAAAATCCAAGCAGCGTAGGAAAATGAAGCATCAGGGCATGCTTCTGGCTTGTTGCAGAGACCTCTGAATTGCCAGAATAGTAATGGGCAGTTTGTTGATACTCCCAAGCAGATGCTTGCATTGAAGTAGCCCTTCCAGAGGATCTACCTCAGAGCAGTTACATGAAAAAAAGAAAGGAGACAGTGAGAGGATACAGGATAATAAAAAAGGAGGGCTATGTTACCTAAAGCAGCCCTAAATTGCTACCTACCCCTCGCGTGTGGCCTTCATCTCCCCAGCTCCCTTCCATCTCTAATACATCTTTCACTTGCTACAAAAGGTGTTTGCAATAAGCAGGAGTTCTTAAATCAAAAGAAGCTTTCATTGTACTTTGGAAAGTACCTAATTCCCTTTACTCTGTGCCACAATATAAATTATATATCTCTAGAGACACTGCCTATAAGCCATGTGCACAGCAGGTATTATAAATCAGAAGTCTATTTGAAGTTAGTCACTGGCTGAAAATGGTTGAGGACCAAGTGCCATTTGTAGCCCAATGTATTTTTGATGGATTTGAGCCAGTGGGAACTGAACTAAAAATTATCTTTTTGATGTTCCTTTTCCAGGTAGCTGACTTTGACTTTTCTCCACTGTCTGATGAACACCGATCTAATCACTCCAAGTCAGGCTGTGGCCTAGTATGTTGCAGATCATGTTTTCTTCAACCATCAAAAGAAGCTGCCTGGGAAAGCCATGAACTCCTACATTCACTTTACAAGCCAGTCAAAATGTACACACTGTGAAGAGCACAATTGCACTTTGGTTGCACTAACTGGCTAACTTTCTCACCTAGGATGAGTTAAAAGCCCAGTGCTGCATGAATGGTTTGGTTTTGCCAATGCAATGAGGTTCACCACTTTAAGTCCAGCACTCGAGTACTTCATTCTCTGAACTTAAAAAGATCAAGAAACACAGTAAAAGTAGCTTTGTATTTTTAACTTACATGGGTGTGTACATTTACAGCTGTAAATGCAGCTTTTTATTCTTATGAAGGATTGTTTTATGTGCAGGTTTGCTAAATTCACTACCTCTTGTAATTTCTCTGTTCCTTCTGCTGTTTCAAAGAAGAAGATGCCTAAGACAAACATACCTCCTTTCCTATGTACAACAATATCACTGGAAATGGGAGTCATCCAAAATGCTGTTGAATGTGTATTTCTTCTATCAAAGAACTGATGTATCCAGGTTGAAAACAGAGGAGGTGTTTCCAATGAACCAGACTACCTGATTATGTTGTCCTTTTTCCTGTCTTAAAGGACCCCTTTTTAAGCTAATGGATTTCTGTCAGACAGCAGTGGTTGTGGTGACCTTCTCACCTCCTAGCAGTATTTTGGTCCTGCAGAAACCTCCACATGTCTACCACTTTCTAAAATAGAACACCACTCCACTCTGTATGAGTAAATTTTTTTTTAGGCTATTCATTCTTCCTTTTTTTACTGATATTGTTCCCCAACTAGTCATCAAAGGTCCTCTTCCAAAAAATCCAACAGCCAGTAGCTCAAAGCTGCTCAGCAAAACACATTAAATTCAAATTCCTAATCAATGTTCAAGGCTGTACGAACTCCATGCCTGTTGTAGACTATCACCTACCATCAGCTCCCTGCTCAGCCAGGCTTTGCCCACTGGCATTTCAGAATATCCTGGAGGCTTTTAAACAAAAGTGCCTTTGTGTCCACTTCTTTTTTTAAATTTGACACACTCTCCCTATCTTTGCTTAAAACATGTGGGTATTGTGGGCTTGGGATTTTTCATAGTTTCTCAAAGGATTGGAAGATAATTGTCTGAATGTGAGGGGATTTACCGTGAGGTTTTTGGGGTACTCACCTCACATGTTCAATTTAGGTTTCCTCAGAGAAGCCCAGAGCTTCAGTTCTTCTGTGAAAGAAATTAAATGACCCTTAATTAACTTGATAGATTTAAAATAGAATAGGATGATCTAAGATAGCAAATCCTATAAACCCAAGTTTTTGTCAAAAGTACCTTCCAAAGTAGAACTTCTTTTGACTTTTCTTCCAAAGAGAAACTGTATTTCTAAGCAAGCTTGTTGATTAGGACTGGTGTCCTTTGTGTTCTTTCTCAGTGCTCTGGTATCAAACTCTCATCTTCAGCCATATTCAGTTACTGTTAAGAATGTGCCTCTCTTTAGCAAAGCAGCTACAGTGCCTGAGAACTTCACTTTTATTGTTTATTCCTGAGATTCCAGCCCTCTGAGCCACTGCCAAAGGTACAGAGCTTGTTCTGGGATGTCAGTGTGGTCTGTAAATGGCTACATGGTCCTTGGGCACCGGAAAGAAGAGATTTCTGATAGGCAAAATGCAGCTCAGATGTAGAGTCCTGAGACAGACTGCACAGGGCTTTCTGCAGCCAGAATTTAGTTTGGGCTTCTTTAATTACATTTGTGAAAGATGTGGCCCTTGCTGTTGTAATGCACTTAAAGACCCCTTGACATGTTAATGAATGTGTAAAAAGCCCCTTCTTCTCCATATTGCACTCCTAGCAAAGACAATATCTGTGAGAGCAGACTGAGTTATAGATACACGAAACTGGATCGTTTGGGTTTGAAAAAGAACATATCAAAGGAGTAAGACTTATGCTTGGCCCCATTTTGAATTAATACCCAGGTGATCTAAAGGGTATCATGGGGTTTTAAGCCATGAACTTTGCTGCTTTGGGTTTTTGCCTTTGTGTTCTTCTCAATATGTCTGAGCCAAGATAAAACTGATCACGCCAAACCTGGCAAAGTAGGAATCAACCCCCCGCCAAAAAAGTGGGACGGAGTTAGAGGTACAAAAGACAGGCCTAAGAAAACCCCCAATTTCCTATTGAGAAAAGGAGAGCAAATATCCTTCAGAAGAATATTGGCTCTTACTCTCTGCCTAGAGTGAACAAAGGATGGCAAAGGAGTCAAACGATTCAGGAGGGTAGAAAAGATAAAGTACTGCAAAGTAGAAAGTCAACACTGTCAAATACTGGAAGACACTACTTCAAGAGCAGAAAAGAGTAGAGGTTACAAGGAAAGACACCTCTGGCAAAAAATAAGCACTGGAGAAAGTACACTTAAAAGGGTATGTCAAGAAGCAAATTAACCAAGGAAATTTAAACAGCCTTAGCAAATTGAGATATAAGTATGAGAAATATTCACATGAATACGTTCTTGAATCCAATATGAAACAGCTTCCTGCACAAAAGACTGATCTGTGAGTTTGATAAATGCATCTGAAATTGAAGACAAAAGGTAATTGAGCAGTTCAGGATATAGCAATGAGATTAGTGGGACGTAGCAAGGATCAGAAGGAGGATTCATTTTGTTAACCTTAGAAATCAATGACCTGAAAACAGGAATGTTCAGCAAAACGATCAAACTCACTGATTCAAAACAAGAGTCCAGTGAGTGCAAAGCCAAAGAGCCATTAAATCCAGGTGATAAGCAAGAGTGTGGGCAGATAAAAAGCGTAGGCAATGAGAATTATTTACAAGGAAATGCATTTGAGAACAAAAACGTTCTGGAAATACATAGCAGAAAAACACACAATAAAGCAAAAGAACTCCTCTTACTCTGCAATTTGTCATATAAACAATGGAGCTGGTTTGTGCAGTAATTGTGGGGACAAATCAGCCTTTTATCTTAAAAGTAGAGCATAAGGCTCCGTGGCTGAATGGGTCAAGGCTGAATTCTTTCATCTCTGGAAAGGAGATTACACAGCCCAAGCTGTGACCACAATTTGAAGACACAAGGCCTCTACTGCATTTGCTGAGTGCTGTAAGACTGGAAGTTGTCTGAGCAAAAGGAAGGTGAAGAACTTCATATTTAAACACTCAGCTTTATTATTAGATAATCAGCCAACACTTCACCTTGATTTTTGTGCCAGTTTCCCTGGAAACTGAAATGCCATCCTGAAGCTGTCACAAAATTGTTCATATCCCGCAGATCTCAGTTTTGACAGCACACCGTGCACTACAAATGTGGATTTTTAAATTGCAGCCTCTCAAATGGGGAATGTAGAAGTTCCAGAAACTTCTTTCAGAGCTGGATATACTCATCACCAGCATGTGTCATTTCTACAGCAGTGTGCACAAAGAGAGCAGCTGCAGCAGATCACAGAACAGTAAAATCATGGAATGGCATGGGTTGGAAGGGAC
>VYZT01010779.1:0-35155 GCA_013400735.1 Pomatostomus ruficeps
TTTCAGGCCTGGAGAGGAATTGTCTTGTCTGACCAGGATGAGAGAACAGCAGCCAGCACCGTGTATGGAGTCTGGAGTTACACACTAAAGAATCACAGGACTGCAGATACAGGAAAAATATGGAAGCTGAAATCCTAAGGCATCGTTACAAGCTCCCTTTAAATACTGAAAGTGCTGCATTAAGGTCTCCCCAGAGCTTTTTCTGCTCCAACCTGACCAGACCCAGCTCTCCCAGGCTGTGCTCACAGCAGAGGTGTTCCAGCCCCTGAGCAGCTTCGTGGTCCTGCTCTGCACCCCTCTCACAGATCCGTGTGTGTCCCACACCGAGGGCTCCAGAGCTGGGCTCCAGGGGGCTCTCAACAGAGCGGAGAGGAGGGGAGGAGCTACAGGGACTTGGGGACAATTTTTGGGGTTACCTCTCCATCAGCCAGAACCCACCCTGGGGAGAGGAGCAGCCCCGTGACTCTGCAGGTGCCTGGGCAGCCGATGTGCTCTGAGGTGTGAAATGGCTGCAGTGACAGAGGGGCGACACCAGGGCCGTGCTTGTGCAAGCACAGATTGTGTTCCTCTAGGAACAGGGCCTGGATTAGAGTGGGAGCTCTCCCTAGCCCAGTTCCTCAGGATACAAAACTCTCTGTCCCCACAATCTATTCCTGTGCTCCATCGCTTTCTTTATCCGGATAAGACCACGAAGCTTTGGGAGCGTGCGCCATCTGTTCCGCACTGGGGAACACACTGGTGCCAGCCGAAGACGGTGTGGGTACAGCCAGAGATAATTATCCCTCCCTAAAGGATAACCAGTCCTTTCCAAGCCACTTGCTACAGATTGTTGGCTTCCTCTCATTTTTAAATCTCCTTTTCTCCATCTCCTTTTCTAAATCATAGGATGAGATGGGAAGATTTACAGCCCATGCCTTCTCAGCAATGATTTACTCTCTTTAATGATGACCCTTGTTGTCTAAAGAGACGAGCAGTTAAATACTTCTTTGATGGTCTGTTTCCTATACTTCTTGCATCGCTGTCAGCTGAGGGTGCTTCACTTGTCTTTTGCCAATTTGTCTTCAGAACAAAAAAAGAGAAAAAGCTTAGCTGTGTTCCATTAAAAGGATTTTTTTCCTATATATATAGTTTATAAACTATGACTTTCACTGATAAAGTCGCAAAGCATATTGCCAGGTATCAAATAACAGATTTAAAATAGCAAAAAAAAAGACAAAAAATATAGCTAAGTTGCTTATCTAGTGCATAGATTTATGAAAACTTTGTTTATCTATGGCAATAATGGGGCTTTTCAAAACCAGTCAGTGTTTTCAAAGACAGGGGCAGACAGAGGTTCTTTCCCTGATGTCCAACTCATAATGCTCTTACCAAATACCTTTTTTTGCTTTTGGATTGTGTCTTGTGACATTGAAATTACACAGTGCAAGTTTCATTTGATGTTTTTGTTTAGCTCTCTCTCTTCCTGAATTTGCTTGGCTAATCCCCCTAACGTTAAAGGTGTTACTTTCTCCTCCATTCTACTGTTCCTGCTCCTCTCTTACTCTCCCTGGTTCCATCTTTGTAGGAGGCTCAAATGAGCTCCTTTTCTGCCTCAGACACTGCAGTAACAGAGTCACTCATTCATTAAGTGTGTTCAAATTCTGATTCACTTTACAAGTTATTTTTTTTTTCCCCTGACATTCTTCTGCTGTGAGGCAGACAAACAGCTGTCTGAATAGACGAAAACTAAATTTGAATATTAAAAAAAGTTAATCTGTGATTACAACTTCGAATTTGGAACAGTAAAAATGCAATACCTTTAAATGTATTTCTTTGATCCTCTGAGTCTTAAAATAATGTGAGCTAAGGGGTATTTATATGTTCTTAGCTTTTTATGCCCAGAGTACAAAAGTTGGATGGGTGAATCTTGTTTATGTCAAGCAAGCTCAACACCAAAGAAAACATGGAGAATTTAACTTTTCCATTTCTGTGTTTTGACTTTTGAGAGACTGGGAAGTATTTTCTTTACAGAAATTATAAAAAGGTGACAGTTTTACTGCCTCTGAAGTGGAATACCTGAATTGACAGTTCGGCCATGTGGATTCTAAAAACTAAAGAGCTCTCGATGTCTTCCCCCATTATACCCCATGATTTTAATTTCTATCATGAAGGGAGTACTCTCCAAAACACTGATAATCACCGTGTTGAATTCCGATCTCTGAAGCTGGACTGATGCACTAGTGAAAAACAGAAGTCAAAATACTGAATTTTGAGCAGTGAACGAAAATATGGTTTTTCTGGTCTGTCTTATTTTTGGCAATCAGTTTTTACACTTTTTTTCCTATATGCTTTATTAATACTAATGGAACTTGATGAATGCTTTTAAAGGACCCCACTCTGAAGTATTTGGTGCTTACATAACTTGAATTAAAGAACATGCCTTCCCCACCCAATAAACAGGCACGGTTATAACAAATCTTTGAAGTCTCAATGCTTGTGAAGTGAAAAATGAGGTGTAAACTGTCCTCCACTTCTCCTCCTCCTCTTCTCCAAACCAGAATATCTCAAAACTTCTGCAGTGTAAAACACCTCCAGGCACCTTTGATGCGTCACAGAGAATATCTGAAAAGAGAACCCTTCTCTCACCTTAATCTATAGTTTCTGCTTTTGCAATTCACCTTGAAATAAATGTGTCTTTTTGTCTTTGTTTAATTTCCTGGTTTTAGACCCGTCCCCAGCTTTTGTAGATTCATGTCCGTAACACGATGTCACAATTTAAGTTACTGATTAAGGGTTTTTAGTTTGATTAGAGAGGTTGGCACTGACTTTGGGCTGGAAACCAACCATTTCCTGCCTCTGCAGGGTTTCTCTCCATGACATGCTGTAATAGTCTTGTGCATTAAGTTTTTCTCAGCTTCAGGCTTCCATCCTCCAGGTCTAAATAGCATCAGCTCTAAATAACTCTGTCTTTTTAGTAAAACCTGGATCAAATAGTCCGTAGTTGTTCAGTAAGTTCTCTCAACTCATTTTGTTCCACTGTGAATAATTACTTTTCAGACATTTATATACATTGACATATCTAGATATTTATACATAATAACAAATGCTGTATTTGCTGCTGTCCAGCTCTCTCTCCGTGAATGGAATCATTCAGTGAGGAATAAGTCATGGGATGTTTACAACTTCCTTTAGCCAAAACAATACCAAAGAGTTTGAAGAGACTCAGGAGAGCCCAAAACTTCTCGAGGGATGATTTTATTGAACTCGCAGAGTGGGATCTTGTTAAAATAAGCAGCTTATTTAGAAAATCTTATGGTCCTGGCATAGTGACGCAGCTGGGTTGAGCTAAGGCTCCCTGGCCAGTTTGTTGTGCTGAATTCCTGAATCCAGCTGCCCTGTGGTTCTGCACGATGATTCCAATTTCTGTGTCATGTTTCCTTTGATTATTTTAAGTTTTGTGCAAAACACCCCACTGTTTCAGCAGGAGAGAGCCATATGGGACAGTTCTTCTGTCTGCGGGAGGGCTCTTCTGACAAAGTGTCTTCTCTGCTGGAAAAGGGTAGAATTGGTTTCCAGGCCAGGAGGTACCTGGGGAAGCTGCTGAGACACCCCTGTCCCTCTCCCAGTGTTACCAAAACATTGAAGCATTCAGGGAGTGCCTGTCAGGTTCTAAATGCTTGGCCTGGGCTGCCTGAGGGAATCTCTGGGACTGGCTGGAGCTCTCACCTGGAGAATTCCTGTAGCAGTCTCGTGCTGGGCTGTGAAGCCAATTAGGGTTTCAGTTAATTACGTCCTCTCCAGCTGCTCCATTGCTTCCCATGGATGCTGTGAGACTTCCCAGGTAATATCCTGAATTCCCCCATGTCTGCTGGCAGCATTTTCCAGTCACTGCTCTAGTATTACCTAGTACTTCATGGAGCTCTCAAAAACAAACAAAAAGCAGAAAGAATAACTCTTTACTGCATTGGGATCCCGTGTTTCCTGGCGCTTGGACACAGTTCTTCTCTCACGTCCATGCAATGTTGCCATCTGCCACCATATTTCAAGGGGCGATTAATGTCCTTCTCTGACTCAAACAGCTTTACCTTCCTCAGCCCACAAAAATGCAGTGGTAGGAAAAAGCAGTGGTATTTAATAACATGTTACTATATTCATTTCTGCTTAGCTGTTCTGAATGAGAAAAAAATTGTGTAGAGTACAAATTCTTACGTTTGCCTGCCTGTAGGATGTGGATTTGCTCAATGTGAAAAGCGACATTTTATACTCCATAATCTCAGTTTTTCATCTAATATGACTAAAAAAACCCCATGTAATTATGTATTCCAGGTAAAAGTTGTTTTTAATAATGCATTGAAAGGTTCAGAAAAATCAAACAAAAGTGAGCTGAAAAAAATTGCACTAGCAGAAGAACCTTCAAAGCAAACCCAACAAGGAGATAGAAAAAACCCAAAACATTGTGACTTAGATCTGTGAAAATATTTTTTATTTGCAATTTAATGCTTAAAAAAATATGAGCTGAATAACCTGAAGAGAAAATGAAACTTTCCTTTTAGTCAAAACAAATAAAACTCACATCAATTGAGGACTCTCACCAGCACTCGAGATGTTTCATAACAGGCTGTTTATATAAACACCTTTCACGTTTGTGATCAATACCTGTAAGGAAACGTGACACAATGGTTGATTCTAAACGGTTCCCAGTGAGTTTCTGATGAAGCAGAGTTCTTGAGGAGTATTTATCAGCCCAAGCATCTGCGCTGTACAGAGCAGCTTCCCGGCAGGGAGCAGCCCCTGTCTGTCTGTCTGTCTGTCTGTGTCACTGGGTGCTCACTTCTGGAACTGCTGGGATGTGCATTTTCTTTGCACGGGGAGGGTGCCTGCAGAGGAGGCAAACGGAACACATTTCCTGCACACAGCTGTGTTTGGAGTTGTTTGGATGTGAATCAGAGCATGCCGAGTTGCTGGGATTTCAGTTTCAGTGTTTTCAGCTCATGATTTTAATTAATTACTTCTCTTTTCCTCGTAATTAATTCTTTCTTGTGCTTTTCTGATCCCTCGGGCTCCTGCTCTATTTCTGGTTTCCTGTAACGCAGATCTGTCGTATTTTCAGCCTGCACACGCAGTTTGGCGTTTTGGTGCTGCTCCAAGCCCTCAATTAGGTGAGCCATATGTTCGCAAGGAGCGAGAGAGCAGAGCCCTGCGCTGACGCTCGGCTGATGCACCCATCGCTGCTGCCTCCCTTATCTGGGTGTGGGAAAGTGCAGAGCTTCTGGGGTACCTGATCAACTTTTGGGGTACCTGATCAACCCTTGCAGTCCAAAACTTCACCCTTGCACTGGTAAAAGCGGTCACTGAGCCAAGGAGTATTTATTGTCATGCAGAATTATTGTGTGTCTGCTGTCACCCTGAGCCAGTTCTGGTTACAGCCCCCCACCTCTCCAGAATGCTTCTTGGTAATATTAAACCAGGAAGGTGATTAAAGACTGAACTTCAGCCCCTAGAAAGCCAAATGTGTCTGTCAAGGGTGTGCAGCTGTGGGAGCTGATGCAGATCTTGGTTCTAGGAGGGGGAACTGTGATCCTCAGCTTTAATGCTTCGTTACTGCTCAGTGTCTTCGTGCTACCTAAGGTGAATTTTATTTTCCCAGTGATCTCCAGATCTGAAAAGTGGAATTAATCCATTGCTGCTTCTGTGTGAGTAAAGTACAATAATGATCAACTGCCCATATGCTGAAAGCTGTTCAGTAGCCTGTGTCTGCTTGAGCAACATTCAGTTGTGTGTAGTTTCTCTAAAAAAAAAATCAGTAAATAAAAATTTGGCTGTTCAATGAAAATATCTAGATAATGGGTGATTTGTTAGCTCTCACAGTTATATAATTGCAGTTCTGGCATAAAGCACGCAAGTGCAAGAATCAGCTCTCTGGGGATACCAGGGAAGTAATTTTTAAACTGAAGGGTTCTTGATTAGTGTCCTTAAATAGACAAAGGGGATCAATAAAGGCTATACAGAATACTACAGGATATTTAATTAATAAGGAAATTAAGAGATCCTTGAAGGATCTTTGGTGCATTGAAGCACAGCAAGAAAACCTCAGGAAAAGGAACAGAAGTGGACCCCCTCAAGAGGCAATAGCCTTAATTTGCTCCCTGGAGTATTGTGGCTGATAATTGCTCTGGCAAGTTGCTGAATTATGACAAGAACAAGAACTTGATTTCATTACAAATATTTTTCTTCTGTAATTTTTTTTCCAATTTTGTAATAAAGGACTCCAGCTGCTGTTGGCTAGAACATGACAAATTTGTGAGAGTTTAAGATGTTTGTACAGTGTTTGCTATAGTTATGCATCTGCTTCTCTAGAAGCTCTGTACAAACATCTTAATTCTCACAAATGTCACTAAAGGAATGGGGTTAAAGAAAACTTCTTGGGCAGTCTAAAGCCCACAGCAATCTTGGAAAGAAAAGGGGGCGTGAAGGGCAATATTTATCTGCAGAGATGATTTTGGGAAGCAGTGGCACGAAGTGCCTGGACATTTTCTGGTTTTATTGGTCAGTTCTAGATTGGTTATTAGGAGAAATATCTTCCCCTGAAGGGTGATGTAGCCCTGGCACAGGCTTTCCTTCCCAGGAAGAGGCTGGGAATTCACCATTCCTCGAGGTGTTTCCAGGATGTGCAGGTGTGGCATTTAGGGACTTGTTCAGGGGTGGCTTGGCAGTGCTGGGTTGGTGGCTGGAGGTTGAGCTCGATGGTCTTGAAGGGTTTCCCAGGCCAAAGGGGTCTGTGGTTCCCTTCTGCAGGGCCAGAGGCAGCACTGATTTGTATTTCCTGGGTAAAGACAAAGACATTTGTCTGCTGGGCAATATCCTGCACTTGGCTCCCCAGCTGGGTGAATATGACATTTATGTTTGGAGAAATAGGTGTGAGGTTCTTCCCACTGCACCTGGATAGAGGAAGCTATACATGATCTTGTTTGTGTAAACATAAAACTTTTATTTTCCTGGGGAGGGGACAAAAAAAGGTTAAAAAGAAGAAATTTTCTCAAAGTTCAGCTCATATGAGTAAGGCAGAAAAGCTAGAAAGGCAGGAGGTTAACTTCTTTATCACGTAGAACATTTCATATTAACGTTCTTTACATCTCTGTAAATTATGAGCTTTAAATGATCTATCGAATGATTTATTTTCAGAAACAATATTTTATATGTCCATTATAATTTGTACCTCTTTTAACCTCATTAAAATCCAAGGAGATCTATTTTTTATGGCCAAGGGAATAGTGAAGGACAAAGCAGTGTCTGTCATTTTAATTTAGGAAAGCAAAAGAGTTCTGCAGGTCCTCTCTGCCGAGAGATAGAATTGGCGTGTAGCAAGGCTCATGAATTACCATTGTTATGAGAATTAAAGCACATTGGATCAGCTAATTAGGACTTTACAAAAGTCTTATATAGCAACCCCAAAAATTAATTGGAAAAATATCTGTATGATAATGTTATACCAGGATAGTCACAGGGCTTCTAATTACTTCCCTCATTTCATTTGTTTCACTTTTTCTTTTCGCTTTCTCAGCAAAACTGACAATTTCCACTCATTCACAGTCTCTGAAAGGTGCTGATGACTCCTTGCTGGAGGCATGTGTGCTGCCTTTGAGAAGGGTGCATTTTATTGTTAAATTCACCAAATGTTACCTTTTCTTGTGAAATTATATCCATTGCTAGGAGTGGATTATCATTAAGTCACCTAAAGTTCCTCCTGTCCTGCTTCCAGTATAAATATTTTTGACCATTAGAGATATTTGTGCTAAGGCACTGTGCTTTGGCTTTATTTTTATATTTGATTGCTTTAGTGAAATTAAACTTTTAAAGTGCTCCTGCAGAATTCAAACTTTTCATATCTCTTCTACTTCCTTTAAAAAGAACCTATTATTGACGAAAATAAAGCACAAGACAGTTAAAAGTTGCTAAGTGAGAACAGTAACACTTATTCATCACATAAACACTTAAAACCAGGATAATCTGCCGCTGAAGACATTTTTCTTATCAGGTGTCTGGGAGAATACTTTGACAAAGCACACTAATCTTAACTTCAGCTCCTTTTGCAGTAGTTGTTTATCTCATTTAAATACAAATATGTGGTATTTGGGGTTCTTTTTTTGTAAACGTACTGGTTAGGGAAAGTCAAAAATTCGATTCATGTGGGCTTTTGTGGGGAAAAACAGTTTATAACTTTTGTCAAAAAATTATGTATGCGGTAATCAGTGTCTAATTTTAAGCGGGGGAGAAATAATACATTGAAAATTCCATTTGACTTTTCAATAATGTGTTGAAAATTTCATCTGATGCTTAGCACCACATCATTGCGTGTTTATGTCATTTTTTAGATTATTTTTTGGATGATTTTTGTGCTGTCAGTATAACCTGTGATCAATAATGAAAGAGCAATACTTTCTTGTATGGCTAAATTTCATTGGTACTCTTGTAAGGATTATGCATTTAAATGCTGGAGTATCAGGTTTGTGTTTTTCATGTGGAGAGTGAAGGATTTGAGATGTCAGTAATTTCTCATCTCCTTGCTTTTAAGCATCCATGTTTTATAAATTTTGATACCTAAAACTACTGCCAGTAAGCAGCTTTTACTGATTTTTAAATTGGGTTTTTTGTAATTTAGTTTTTTCTCAAAATTCTATGGCATTTTATTAGACTTTGTTTGTAGGTTTGGGGTTTTTAGTGGTTTCTTCTTTGGGGGTTTTGTTTGTTTTTGTTGTGTGTGTGTCTTTGGCTCTGTAGATTAGATAAACATCTCTTAATTTCACTTGTAATGACTGATCAGCAAAAGGGTATCTGAACCAACACAAATTAATGCAGAAGAAAGAGAACAAGAAAGGATTTATTTATCTGTAGGAAACAGCCATCTTTTTTGATCTTAAAGGAGGGAATCGATTTTAAAGCTTGCTTTTGTAAATCAATTTGGTTTGACTTTATGACAAATGCTTGACATGTTATCACCCTAAAACCATCTGAATACAAAGTGGGTGCAGAACTTGGTGGCTTTCTGTTCACTAGGTAAGGTTAGAGTTTGGAAGACCTCAGGAAATAGGGAGCAGAGCTCAGAATGTTCCAAGGCTCCTTTGAAAACTCTGTGCTGAGTACATACCCAGAGGAAATGGCAGTACTTTGGGGTTGGGTTTTTCTAAACTTGTCATGTTGGTCTGGTTTTCCCCAGTGGTCCTTTCTTGACCCCAGCTCCACTCACTTGCTCTGCTGTTGTCCACAGAGCTATTGAGGAGGCCGCAGGGCACTCTAAGGCTGAAGAACTCTGTGAACAAGTTAAACTCGGGTGTTTTACAGCCTCCCAGAGAAGCTTTTGGGCAAGGCAGACAGTGCAGGATTGGTGGTGGGAGCAGGTGTTGACACTGAGAGAGGAACTCTTGAAATAAATGGAGAAGCTGATGGGAGCAATAAAATAAAAGCGTGTACATTGTGCTCTGCAATTGTCATCATCCCCTTCCTAAACCAGCTCTCACTTGTTCGCTTTTGTATCAATTGTTACAGATAATTCCGGATTTTATTTGTTCCCAGGGGTTTTCTGCTGTGCTCTCGCAGGCTATGGCTGGCTGGGCGCTGCCTCTGGATCGCTCTCCCTGGATCCCTGCGGATGTGGAGCTGCTGGAGGGGAGGCTCAGCGGGACGGGTGAGTGAGGGGACAAGGGAGCTCTCGGCATGAGGGGCAGCAGAGAAACCCTGACAGTCACATCCCAGGCGTGGCTGAACGGGGACTGGCCCAGGTTCTTGGGCAGCTGTGCAGTTCCAGCAGTAAATGTGGGAATCTGAAGGGAAGGTCCTGTTCCGTGCTAAAAACACCTCGAGGATAAATCTCCCCCTTCCCACTTTTGTTGCCTTTCAAGTTTTTTTCTCCAGTTCATGGTTCATGCCTCTAGTCTGTCATAGGGAAACTTAACCTGTAGATTTCCAGCTTTGGTGGGTCTGATGTCTGTGAGGCACAGAGTGAAGGCACAGACACATCAAAGCTGGGGAGTGCTGCCTCAGAGCCACTTCCAGCCCCGTTTGAAGCCGTCTGTGTGACAATCTGCCAGGCAGGAATGGAAACTCTCTGCATAGCTCTGCACATCAGCAAACTGCAATGTTTGAAAATTGATTGTGCCCACATGGAAAATACTTGAATTCACTTAAAACTTCCAGTAGCTTTACTCAGTAACTGAGGTTTGGTCTTTCTGGAATATTTAGTTAGTAGCAAGCCCAGATTCCAATTCTTTACAGAGTTATAACAGGAAGAAATAATCTGGACTCCTGAACAGGAACTGAACTGTAGCAAATTCTGTCCATGTGACAGATAATAAATTACTTCTGCCATTCCTTTCACTATCTATGACAAATTAAATGAGCTGCAAAATAACTTTGCCCATTTGTGAGAAGGAAAATAGGGCTACAGCTATTTTTAAAAGTTTGTGTGAGTACTAAGGTAAATTGACTAAATTAATTTTAGGAGAGAAATGAACTCTAAGCATTTGCACAACAGATTAAAACGTACTTTTGCTGTTGAACATTCTGGTGATAACTGATAAGGAAATAAATGTCAGTATGGCTGATTCAGAATAAGCTGTTTGCAAGACAATAAAGAAGCAAGAATTGCTTTTTAAAAGCAAGTTGCTCTGTTTCCTGCTACATTATTCTCATGTTAATGCCCAAAAAGCAAAGTTGCTGGGTATTGCCACACAAAGTGGTTTTAGCTTGTCAAACTGTTTAAGTTAGATCACCTTGTAAAATCAGCTATTATTCTACCAGTTTTGCCTGCCTACTCCAAAATTAATCACCTTTCAGGGATCTGAACGGTGCTGTCAGCACCTTCTTTTCTGTCAGCAGGAAGGTTCTGTGTTACAGCACGCTGGCACAGTCTGGGGAGAAAAGCTGTGCTTGGAATTAAGGCTGCCCTTTTCCCCCCCCTTTGCAGCTTCTATAATTTCATTGAAAAATCTCTGGTTCTTGCAGAGTGACATTTTCATCACGTCAGAAAAGATGGCGAATTCACTGTTTGGTTTGAACTGGAAGCAAGGACCACTTGTAAATCACATTTTCACCCCTCCTGCTAGCAAGAGCTGTTTTCCTGGAGTGCTCATAAGACATTGTCTTAGGGTGAGCAGCGGCACACAGGAGGAACACATGTTTTTGATTATGCAATAAATAAGAATTTCAGCTGTGTTTAGTGCATATAAAAGGTCTTATCAGCTGCTACACTAAATAAATTAACTTGCTTTTGATGCAGTCCCAATGGCCTTTATTATGGATTCCAGAACAGTCCTTGCCACTTGCCAGTTGCTCTACCATTATGTTAGAAGAATATTTTCAGGTGATGAAGCATCCTCTTGCTCATACATTTAATTATTATTTTATAACTGGATTAATCTTCTTGCAAAGTTGCCCAGAGTTGGTTTTTTCTGTCTTCCCTTGAAGAAAGGCGTGTTTTGGTACTGTTTTCCATGTGTAGATTTACAGAATCAATCTTAGTGTGTTAAACTGTGACCTCAGTCCAAAACTACAGTCATGCACTTAATTTTAACAGTGTAAGTACTTTCTTAGACTTCAGTGGCAATGAATAGTTGTTTAAAGCATGCAATTGGGAATAATTGATGTGGTGTGGTATAGGGTTTAAGTCTGAGGGAGAGGCACATAAATTTCATGAGTCGAATAAGCAGAAGTTAATTTAACAAAAAAAAAAAATTGTAGCAGGGAAATTGATTTTGGGGTGTGCTTTATTGATATGTTGAAGTTGATATCAGGGAACCTAACAAATTATAAAGCTAATATAGTGCAGGAACATCGTGTGGATGAGTTTGGTAGGCAGGGGAATGAAAAGGAGAAAACAGAAAAAGACACGCTCGCTGTTAAGTCCATTAAGCAGACATTAAGCCCACAGCTTTCTCACTGGTTCCTTTACTCCAGTTTATTTGTTTATTTGTTATGTACCTCCCAGCCTGTGCTGTGGCATTAGTGCCTCTTCTAAATGCAGGTTTGCAGCCCGGGCTCTGTCCTGTCTCTTTGGACATTCTCTGCAGTTGCACCTTTTCATTCCAAGCCAGGGCCTTTGCATTCCAGCAAACGCTTTTTCCTTTTTCTGCAGAGCTTTGTTTTGAATGCTCTTGCTTCACCTTGGTCCCTCCTTTTGCCCCAGGCCTGAGCCCTTTGCCAGTCTTGCTGTGCCCACAGCATCTCACTCTTTGTGACAGTGTGGCCCTGAGCCAAGCTGCTGTCCTTGTCCCAACACCCTTGGCATGAACAGTGACACCCCACATTTTCCTTGGGTATTGTTTCTCAGTCCTTATTGGCCATTTGTTTTAACATTCAGTTCCTTGCTGCTGTTTTAAAAGCTAAAACCACTGAAGGCATTTCCTGGAGTGCAGCATTCCTGCCTTCCCTTTGGGAGGTCATTATTTGCTAAGAATCATCCATGCACTTGATTTTGCCCAGGATGAAAGGAGTCAATGATCATCTTGTTTAATGGTTGAGGAAACACAAAGCATGACAGCCTCTGAGATATGAGACATGAGAAGGACTCTGTGTCAGAGAAACCTGCTGGTTTTCAGTTGTTGAGTAGCAGACATAAAACTTCCTTTTTCTTTGCTGTTTGTGATATGACCATGTGTTTGGACACTGCTGGAGAAGCTGTTTGGAGTGCTCTGAAATGCACGGGGGGTTGTGCAAGGCACTATCCTGCCATGGATTTTTTTTGCCATCTCATTTCTAAAAGGATTCCTGTACGTTCTGTGTGCAGTGCTGCAGAGCGTGCACAGGATGCTCTAAGAAATCCCCAAATTTACTCTCCTGGCAGCACGCTGCTCTGTCCCCCAGTGTCAGCTCGGGAGCCATTTTGTGACAATTTCATCTGTAATGCTTCACTTGGCAGGGAGTCTTGCTGGCCCACGGTGATTCCCTGGTGTGTCACCTTGTCATCCTGGAGTTCCACATCCTCATGTAGCTCTGCAGGTCCTGTTCCCCTGGCAGCAGCTCAAAGTGCCTTTCATCTGAAACACGATTTGTGCAGGACAAATGGCCATCTGAGCAAAAAAAAACAATTGGCGTTTCCTGCAGCACCTCTTTTGTTTCCTACTCATTTAAAAATTATTTTTTCACTTGACTGGGAGAAATATCTTGAGTAGCACTCTTTAAACAGTTTCTACTGGAGAGCTATGTTTAAAGTAAATTCCAGTTTATGTTTGACTGTGCTAAAGCAGACTTGTTCAGTAATACAAGATATTATTCACTGCTTACAGAAAAAATACCGATTCTCTAAAGTTTGGAAGCATCTCCGGGTATAGGCCACGGAATGTGCTTCTGTATGCAAAAGGGAAGGAGAACAGTGAAAACTCATCTGTGTTATCCTCATTCCTAAATATGTTAATAATGTGATGGTTTGAGGCTGGATTCTTTTGGTTTGGGGTTTTTTTTAATTACTTTTTTGGTGTCAACAAGTAAAGATGCCAGTGCATAATTTGCAAGTAATGCATAACAGATGGTCTGGATCTTTCAAATTGCTTGAGGCTGGAACATCATGGTATCCTTATATATGGATCAGTATCTAGGGAGAAAGGAGGCTCATTTGGCTGGGAAATGCATCTTCAGATCAAACCAAATTACCCTTACCTTGGTTGGTCTAATGCCAGCAATGTATGAAGCAAAAGACAACAATAATAAATAGATTATTTATGCACATATTTTGGGTGGAAAATGGAGGAGGTGACAGTCTTGGAATTGTTTTTCATTTGCAGTGTTTCTTTAGCTCAATGGGAAGTAAAATGAGATATGATTTTAAGACAATCTTTGTACTTACTTGTCGAAGGTTTATTGAAGATGATCAGACAGAAAGGGCTCTTCAAGATACGCAGTTTTTAGGAGAAATGTCCTATACCATGATTGGATACTGAGGAGTAGTTAGGGAATTTCTTTTGCTTATCCCATAAATAAACATAAATCCCAGGTACCAATAACCTTCTTTATTACATTTACCCTTCTCTGTCTTAGATACAGGTTCTAGGAAAGCAATTTTTGTAATTTGGCAGCTAAGAACTAGGCCACAGTGAGGGGAGAGAACAGTGGCTTCTCTTCTCTCTCCTGCTTGAATCAGGAAGAAATCACGGAGCGTTTTCCTCTCTCATGTGTGAATTCAGTCTATTGAGACACAGAAGTTAATGAATGACACACTGACATCAGAATTTTTCAAGGATTATTTAAAATCTCATGGAGATTCTCTGAGTTGAGCACCAAATTCTCTTAGATCTCTTTTCACACATTACATCCTGATTGACCAAACAGACCATAATAACCTTGGCTGTTACTCTGGATTGTTCCAGTCAGACAGATCTTAAAAGCCCTGAACACTCCTTAGATCTGACACAGATGTGATTCACTGAATGCCTAAATGGAGTTGCAGATTTACATGACAGGATGTATTAGAGCTAAAGGAGATAGTACAGAAAATTTAATTTATTTTTTTAAATTGGTAAGTAATAGTTGCCTCTATAGTTGAATGCCTGACCATGGTACAGAAAAAGCCAATTACCCCTGCATATAAAACTTGAAACAAAACCCGTGGAAATGAAAGGAAAGGAGCTTTCCTTGACTTCTGTGGACCTTCAGGTTCTTCCTTTTCACTCTGAAGCAATATGCAGAACATTCTGAAATGCTTCCAGGCTTAACCTGGGAGAAGGAAAATCA
Organism: Pomatostomus ruficeps; assembly: GCA_013400735.1. Lineage (NCBI taxonomy): Eukaryota > Metazoa > Chordata > Aves > Passeriformes > Timaliidae > Pomatostomus > Pomatostomus ruficeps. The sequence goes on from VYZT01010779.1 coordinate 14,698, forward strand.
CTTAATCTCTTCACTTCGTAAATATACAAGAAGATGCAATTACAGAAATGTATTAACCAGTGTCACACAGCCTATTTTGGAGCTGTAACTCCTGGTTTACATTGTTGTAAACTCGGGTAGAATCAGGTCTTGAGTCTGTGTGGGGACCTCACCCTTCGCTTTTCCAAGACGAATTTCTGGCCCATGTGGTTCACTGGGCCCATGGTGGCTCTGTCAGCTCAGCCTCCACGTTCCTATCACAGGGGAAATCTGAGACCCATGCTGGGGCTTTGGTTCTTTGCAGGATGTGAGCTACACCCTTGCCATGTTTTATCCCGCTAGTGCTGCTGTGGATCTGCGGACTTCAAGGTGCAGAGATGGAAAAACGGCCTCACAGGCCCACCAAGCATCTAAATAAACACTGCCCTTCTGAAAAATACCGTCCCGTTTTTCCCTGCAGAGGGGTGGTTATTCCACAAAATAAACCACTGTCCTGAGGGGATTTTATGCTCTGTATTCCCTATTGTCTACTTATGCCCAGGAATGGCTCCTGTAACTTTAAGCCGAAAGGGGAGGGGAGGGGTAGCCAGGAAAGTCTGGAATGGTTTGGTTTTTTTCTTTTGAGATAGGGGTGCAACCTCACTCTTCTTTTTCCCTCACTGGGACTACAGCTTTTTGCTCTTTTTTTCCCCCTCTTTTTGGACTGTTCAGCTTAGTTTTTCTTCCCGTCTGGAAAATCAGCCCATCTCCGGGGGAGACAGTCAGGGGGACCCTCGCCAGGAGCTGCCGGACCCCCAACCCAGCCGGGCCAAACCCTTAGGAGGAGCTGAACCAGAGAAGGACGAGACTCTCAAATCCCCCATCTTTCTCCACAGCAGAGAAAGTTTCCTATCTAACATTATTCATTTTTTCCCTTGTGTCTGCGTGCACCTTGCTTGTTGAATAAACAGGTATTTTTCACTTTCCTCCAAGAATATTCCTTTTGAACCTCGGCTGGGGGGAGGGGCTGAAATTCTGCCTTTTAGAGGAGACACCCAGTTTGGGAGTTTCCTCCCAAATTTGTCTCAAACCGGGACAACCCCGCACCAGCGATTGCCTGCTCAGCCTGGGGCCCAGCTGGGATTCTCAAGAAGTGCGGCAGTGCTGAGCAGAGTCCTCCCCTCCCAGAGCTCAGAGAGGAGCCAGCCCAGTGCAGCGCCTGCTTTCCTCAAACACACAGCTAATGAACCCTGAAAGGGGGAGAAAATATAAGCAGCTATTCAATGGTTGGGCATGCCCATAACAGAGCACCAATTTTGTCAGATTCTACGGTAGTTTTGTTCCCTGCATTGCTGTGCACTTGACATTGAGAGGAGATAAAACATAATTTACTTGTTGCCTGAGGCAAATTCATCTAAGCGCTGTATCAAGTAAAAATTCAGTGCAATATTGCCATCACTGTTCATGTGGTTTAAATGTGATGAGATATATTCACTCCTCAGAGTTCCTTTGTGACAGGCAAAGTCAACTCAACATTTTCTGTGAAGCTGATGATGCACTCTAAGCAGCCATTTTCACAAGTGAGAATTATGACATAAACCATTTTCCCATACTGTTGAGGCCTTTTCATTTAATATTTACCTATACTCAGTGTATGGATTTTCCTTGATTGTGCCCAGGAGGGGGAAAATATTTTCACAGTAACTAATGGGCTCTGCTTTTTGTAATTCTAGTCAAATTGATGTTTTCTTCACGCTGAAGGAACAAAAAGGACAGGTATTGACAATGGATACTGGAAAGTAGGACTATGAAAAAGGCAGAAATATGAAGAGAAATAGCAGCACTGATCAAATGAGATCAGCTGTCTCTTTCAGTTTTAATCATAACTCAGAGCCAGATTCTAGGGAATAATGCAAGATGGGCAGAGAACCTCCTGTTAAGAATACTGGATGTGCCTGAGAAGACTCAGCGAAACAGGGAGGCAGGGGAACTCATTTGGTTTGGGGAAATAAGCCCTCTGAAGTGCTGGGATTAGTGGGGGAGATGGAATATTGTGAATATTGGGGTAAGTCTGAGAAAATAAATAATTTTATGGTAAGAAAGTAGTTTTCTCATGATAGCTTTTGTCAGGGGTAGGACATGTTTCCCTAGTAATGAAGAATATGGTTACAACCAGAAGGGTGATTTTCTCTTTTTCTGCTTCTGTTGCAATACTCAACCTCAATTTCTTAATATCTCTACACAGAGAATGACAAAACAACTAAGGTTGTACAGTCACCTTGAACTTGGCTGCTCCTCTTAGTTCTTTGAGTTTCCTTTGGGCTTTTACCCTCCTGGGACAATTCATTTATGTCACCAAATACATCAGCCTGCTCTCTTCCTCCTTCTGCCCTAGCAGGTTCCAGCCTAATTAAACAAAAGATCTGTGAGGGGAGAGCTGTTCCAATGCCTGTTGAGCAGCATCCAGCTTGAAGGCAGCAGCTGAGAAGCTGGAGCAGCTTCACCAAAGATGCAGTGAGTTACAAGGGCTGTGCCTGCTCCTGCCAAGGCTTGGCAGCTGCCCGCTGATGAAACCCTGCAATCCCTCCCCCTCTCAGGAAGCTCTGAGTCAGCCTGGAATTCAGAAAAACCTTCAAAGCAGCCAGAACTTCCGAGCTGGGCTGCACAAACGGAAGATGCTGGCTTGGGATACGGGGGTGAATCCATGACAGATTCCAGATCAGCTCCTGGCAGCTCTGGCAGGCCAGGGATGCTCTTGCTGAGCCTGGGCACAGGGCTGCTGCCAGGCATTGAGGAGCCCTGAGGGTTTTCCACCTTGTGAGAAAGATCCTTTGAAGGGAATTGGTCCACTTAGGTGTGATTTAGGCAATGAACTCTAATAATAAACAGCAAATGTGAGTTCACTTTCCTAGTTTTTCACTATGAATTAGTGAGGTGCAAGAAAGCAATATAGAAGCCAAGGTAAAGATGCATTTTTCTCTAGCTTACATTGGTTAATGTTTTAAAACGGTGAAAAGACAAGTAAGTGAGGGGAATCAACTGGTAAAAATTGAGGGACAAAAGTGCTTAGTGGCATTTCTAGCAAGGGTGTCAGCAATGTCATGAAGTTACTGAAAAAAATTGCTGCCTTTAACATCACAGTATGGGAAAACATGTAAATGTAGGACTCCAGAATATGATCAGAGCCATTAGATGGATAATTCATTTTTTATTCACCGAAGAAAATTCATTTCTCTCTTGCAAGGGAAAGCAAGACCTATTAGGATTGGGAAAACTAGGGATTATTGAAGTAATGAGAAAAAAATCCTCCTTTTAATCAGAAAATCCTCGTTCCTGCAATAAAAATCCTTGCTGCTGCCCAGACCATAACACCTTATCCCAGTTAGCTGCAGTGCTGCGTTAGATGGAACTTTATGTGGTCACTGCCAGAAAAAGAACTTCCAACACATCTTTATGTTAAAATTAGTAGGCCTCAGATCAATTTGCAGCACTGATGCACCTTATCTTTCCCAATCCTGCCTGCTTTTTGGGGCTAATTAAATCAAATTCCTGTGGCTGCTTCTACTGCTCAGCCTGGGGGTTGTATCTTTTGGTCTTTTAAATAATTGATTTTCTTAAGCAGATGAACTGTGACTCCAGGGCCCAAAACTCAGGGATGGTTCACACCTCGCAGAAGCAGATTTAAAGAAGTTTTCTTTGTGCCCCATGTACCCTAAATATAGCTCAAGGACAATGAGAGCTAAGTGAAGAAAGCAGAAGTGAAATAAGCAAGCCTTTGAAATGGAATATACTAATTAGATAACAGTAAATGCCATTCCTCAAGATGCACCTGCAGCAGCCTGAGGAAGGTGAATTTCCAAGGGATCTGGCTTCCTTGTGTTTGGGTTGTGTTCACAATTAGTATTAAATTTTTACTTCAAAAGGAGTTTTGGTGTATTGAGGATATTTTGCTATAAAAACAAATACATATTTTTAGAGGAAATGTGAGATAATATTATATCTTAAAAACTTCTATCTGTAACAGGCTAAAGCTCAGGGAGGTTGTACCTAATCAGTATTTTTATTTTGTTTGTAGATGTGGTTTGAATAAGGTGCTTTTTTTTTTTTTAATAGAAGCAAACCGTAACAAATACAAAGGGAGAAAAAGCGCTTTCTCCTCTTGCATTTCAGTTTTGTGAGTCAGTTGTTGAAATGCATTTGCAATCTGCAGCGTTTGCTGTGGTGGGAAATATTTTATGTGAATTTCAAAACACAGAAGTATTGTTATTTTTGAAGCACTCTCTGTGCAGCTTTTCAAGAAGAACCATGGAGTCATAAAGATTTTCTTTACATCAAGGTCACCACAGCTATGCTGTGTGAAGGGAAACTTGAGAGTCTGTTGACACTGGGAACCTTCAAAGGATGTGGTGCAGGAAAGAGAGAGCAATGAGAACAATTGATTTGGAGGCGAAAAGCAATGAGAGAGAACCAAGATGTGAGGAGTAAAGGATTAAATAGAGAACGAATGCTTTACAATTGAACTTACACTGAAAAAGAGAGCAGGAACAGGAGATGCATCGAAGATTGTGATGAAAGTGGGGTGAGAGAGACCCTCTGTCAGGATAAACTGGAAAAATAAGAGTACTTTTGGAGCAAGGCAGGAGGAAAATGATGATTTTGGGGCTTTGCATAATCAGCAGGTGATGGGGATTTGAGTTGGTTGGCTTTGAGATTTAAAACTGGAAGAAAATTCCTGCGTTGCTGAGTCTTCAATCTTAGGCAACAATTTAACGTCATCCCTTTTCTAATCTGTCTTCAGACATGTTCAGTCATTCTATTCCGACAAGAGACTGCTAAAATGGCATTTTTCTCACAGGTTCAGATTGTGCAATATCCAAAGTAAATACATTCCTGACAGGTACACCCATTTCGCAGCTGAGCTGAAATCAGTCCCTGTGCCACGGATGATTTCAGCTGAGTGCCTCGTGAGGAAGTGAGCAAGGCAAATAAAAGGATATTGATGTGAAAAGTGGCAGTTTAACTGCAAGGAAAAAATGAGAAGGGTATATTTGCCTTCAATATCTGAAAAGCAAGTTTGTAATTTAGCAGTTTTAATATTCTTGAGGTTCTTTTGACCTTATTTAATGTTTCAGGATTTCGGAAAGGCAACTTTCCGAGCATTAGCTCCTGAAAGAAGGAAGGGATTGTACTTAGGTTTGGTTCATAAATCTCCGGTAGAGAAATGCTCTTCAAATGACCAGGAACAAAAAAGGAGTGATCATTAGGGGTTTGTGGGTTTTTTTCTGCTTTGAAAATAATAATAAATAATTATTGCTGAAAAATACTAATTTCTTGAACAGTTGTTACGTAGTTCTGATACAGTACTGGAAATATTTTTATTGGATTTTCCTGTATTGTAAATTCTTTATTTTCCTCATGATTTTAAAATTCCAGGATATTCCATTGGGAAGCCAATGACAACATCTTGATAAGCAAAGAGCATCTGTGACCCAGAAAGGAGGGTATCAAAGAATCTCTAAAATAATCTTTCTTTAAATTATTAATTGTACAGTGAATATTTTACTAGTATTTTCCTTCTCTGTAAGTATTCAATATATTGCTCCTGGTTTCTATAAATATATTAATTAATTCATGAGGTAGTTTGGACAAACATCTGTTTAAAATGTACCTGTTCTCATTTTCCTCAGCCCTCAGTTACCTGTGGTGCAAAACTGAATCCGGGGATATGAATTCTTCATACAAGCTAAGTAAAGGCTGGTTACAGTCAAAAAAAAAAAAAAAANCGATTAAAAGCAAAAAAAAAAAAAAAAAAAAATGTCCAGGCATTACATTTAGCAGAGAATTTCCAGATTATATTATTTATTTGGATAACTGAAAATATTTAATATAGGCAAATATTTGCAGCTACTAAACCAGGCAGTGTTTTTTAGAGTAAACTCTCTGCTCCCGATGTTATGCAGCTACATCTACTGAAGAGATGGGCAAAATTTTGTGCTAATTTTCAACAACAAAATCCAGAACTTTAAAAAGATCCCCCAGCCAATCTCTGCCGTCAGCTGACTAAGGTTAAAAGGTTTTTCACTGCTTTCTGTTGCTAAGATTTTATACAATTCTCTGTGAGTGCTGTTTCACAGTCACTCAGATGCTGGTCCCCGTGCTGTGTATAATGGTGGATAATCCAGTTTTCTTTTAAGTTTTCAAGCCAGAGGCAGGAGTGAGGTTGGACTTTCAGGATGTCTTGCTGAAAATAGAATATTTTGTGATTTAACAAGTACACTGCAAACAGAGTACCTTGCATGAAGCTGGGAATGGAAGAAATGTTTCCAGTAGGCTTCTCTTAAAGAAAAGAGGACTTTTAGAGGTGAAATTTGAACAATTTTTTATATGTTTGGAATTGAAATCAGCAGTATAAAGACAGACATCTGACCAGGAAACAGTGACAAAACATCTTGGATATCCATCATGGCACAGGATTCTTTTTCACACTAAAGCAAACCTGTGTTCATCACCATTCAATTTGCTGCTATTTTTTTCATGAAAAATAGTAGTGGTTTATGATGAGTCCCAAGATTTTGCTGGCTGCTCTATCTGTGTGTCAGCATAATCAGGCAGAATAGTTCTTGAATGTGCCTAAACAGATGGAACATTAAAATAAGTGTGAGATTTAGCTGTACATTATTCTAGAAAAAAGGACTCAAATGGGCATAAAAGCAGATGTGGCTGTAGAGCCTTGTATATGGGAGGGAGGTTCTTTCTTGGACTTGTGTTCTCTGGAATCCTTTGGAGGATTTTGAGTGATATATTCAGTACTTTAACACTGTAAAAATAGGTTTTTCCCTTTATTTTTTTTTTTATTGTGATAGACTGATTTTGCCAAAGGTGAATCCACCCCCATTTTCCAGTAGCTTTCTGTTCCATTCCAGCACTTGCCCTCTGTGAGTTCTCTCAAAATATATTCTATTTTAAAACTTTAAATCCTGTATTTTGGCTGAACTGTTGACACTGACATTGGTACAAGCTCTCTGCAGCCTGTCTGACCACAGGTGGTTCATTTTGGTTCACCTGTCTGGCTTGTTTTTAATATCTTGGTTATCACACAGCTCTGTGCTCTGAAGCACTGAAGAGCTTTGAAGAGCTAGGGAAAAAAATTCAGCAACTTTTCCTGTTCTTACAAATCGCCACCAGCACACCAGCTGTACAAACAGATCCTCATTTCTGCAAGTAGGACAACCTGAAAACAAAGATTAAAGTCCAAGTTCAAAGAAGCTCAAAAGAATATATCTTTATCTCCCCCCCTCTTTTTTTTTTTTTTTGTGGTTAATATTGGAATCATCTGGAAGACAGTCATTCTTGTGGGAAATGCAGATTGTCAAGAATTTCATGTAGTGCTTAATTCATGATTCAAAGCTAAGCAACAAGAAGTGTACCATCTGGATAGCTAATGATTATGATTTTTCTGAGTTCTCTTACAAGCTTCTCAGAGTGTATTTTTCTCATTTATGCCCCTTTGTCAGCCCATGTTAAAGCTGACCGGTCATGTGGTTATTTAGGACTTCATTTTGATGAGGAAAATTACAGATAATGCTGCTTGCTTGCAGCAAGTTTGTGAGGCTGTGTCTCTACATGTGCTGTTAACATTTCAGTCTGTGACACTCTAGGTTTTCCTAAGGCGTTCCAAAAAGTACTGAAAAATGGAGAAAATAACTGGGCAGTGTATGAATCCTTTGCTGAAAGTTCTGGAAATGATCCATGCTGGTTCTGGTGCTGGCTTGTGATCCACTGTGTTCTGTTCACTTAGTTCAGCTGCAGGGATCTCTCTCTAACTCTGCAGGAGGAAAGGAGAGTTTGGGAAGGAGAGAGCACAGCACACAGAGCACGGTGAGTTGGGACAGGCTTGCCTTGGCTGCTGGCAGGGTAAAACTGGGCTCTAAGAGCAATGAGGAACAACCCAAGCTGGGTGAGTGCCACTCTGAGCAGCTGGGGAATGTGTAAAGCACAGGTGGAGGCTGCAAAGGTGGCAGTGCCTTTGGCACTTTGTGTGTAACAGCACAAAACAGGTCTGGAAGATGAGCTCCATGCCTTCTGGGTGCTGCCCCCATGGGTCTGACATTCACAGCTGAAAGTTCCCTAGAAAGTCAAGGACAGCGTGCAGGGAAACGGGGGTGGTTGGAACCCCAGGTAGAAATTAGTGCGAGGACTTTGGTTCAAGGCTTGTCCTGGAGTCAGTTCATACTTAAAGACTTCCTGAAAATTAATTTCTGAAAGCAGGGGGTTTATTTTGTTGATTTTGCATGGAGAATTTTGTTCTGAGCTGACCCTTAGACAGAATTACTGGGCATGTTCTTTTAACTTTCCCTGATTTTCCTTTGAGACCAGTTTGCGATCCATTTGTGAGGCATTTTGGCTGCTGTGCAAACACTGAATTTCTCATGCACAGACCATTATTGCACATTATTTGCCCACTTGGGAATCTGTTGGTCTTTGCTGGTGACTTGTAGGTGTGTGTTGCAAATGAAAATTTTCTTCCATCTTTACCTTTTCGCTTGTGTGGTGTCTCAGTCTCATCATTCAGGGACTTATGCACCTGAGGATTAAAGAGAAATGAACAGAGAGACAGGTCTGGCAGTTGGTGTAATTTCAGCTGGTAGGAAAGGAGCTTGCTCTGTCATTTCAGCCATTAATTAATTCAGGTGCTACCTCCTTAGGCACTCAGATTGTTGTTTGGCTCTGAAGGACTGTGAAAAAATAAAGGACTCCCTCTGCCTACCAACTGTAATCTCCTTAGTCTCAACTAAGCCAGCTTGGTGAAATATTTGAGCTCACTTTTTATTGTGTGGAAAGAATCGCATGTGGAATGATGGGATGACAGGAGTGATTGTATCACAGTTTTTAAAAAGTAATTCCTTAGCCACCAATCCTTTTACTAAGTGAAAACCCTGGATTTGAAACAGTACTTTCAGCTACTGTGGTAATCTACAAGTCAATAGTTTTCCAGAAGTAATTAATTTTCAGCAATAACTAATGTCTGAAATTGTTAAATATTTATTTCATCTCTGTGAACTTCAGTAAAAAATTATGCATGTCCGTGAAACATTGAGAGTGCTGTTGAATGAGGTCCTCTCATTATGTAGTGGGCTGTAGATATGTGCACACATATTCTGAGGTGTGCCACAACACAGTGAAAATCCAAATTTACTTTACGAAAGCCTGAAATGCTGTGACATTTTAAAGGTTGAAATAGAATTAAATATTACCAGATGCAATCCCCTTAGTTCTGGCAGCAAAAAATTGAGATTGCTGGTTAACTGGACAAAATGAATGCTGATTGAGAGAGTCAGCCTTGTGTGAGATTTAAACTATTTAGTCATTTTGGTAGATGGTTTGCTCGGCCTTGCAGGTCTCGGAGGAGATTAGCTAAATCAAAGCCAGACTGAACGAAGACTCTGGAATGATTTTTGTATTTCTGCTGTCCCAGACTTGTACAAGAGATAGTTTTACAGGCAAGCTTTTTTTCCCCCTCTGAAGGGAGAGGCACTGTCCAAACCTGTGTGATAACCTTGCTTTGCCAATTCAAACTGCCTGTCTTGGTGCTTGCTCCAGAGCATCTGACAGCCGGCCTGAGAGCTCCCCTGCTTGGAATGATCTTGGTACTGGTTCCAGGGATAACCCCTTTGCCTTGAGTGTGACAGGAGCTGCCGAAGTCTTTCAAAGCAGGAAGTGCTCTCAGAATCGCTGCTAAAGATTTCTCTCCCCCTAATGGCGTGTGTTGTACAGATTGCAGGCTGCCATGGATGAATGGGAACAGGAACAAGGAGCAGGGCTGGAGGCTGGGACAGATGGGACAGTAGTTTGTGTGGCAGACAGGTAGGGATGTGCTTTGAAGTGGGTGTTATATAGATATTATATTTATATATATGTTGTCCTGGTTTCAAAGACAGGTATTTGCTAAAGAAGGCAGAAGCCTCCTTTAGAATAGGAGAATGTAACCCCCTTCCCTCCGAATTGGCAAAAGTTTGAAATCAAGGGGCTTTCAGGGAATGGTATGAGAAAAGAGGAATAACAGTCCTTTACTAATATATTTTATATATATATATATAATGGGGCAGGCAAAACAACAACAATGGTAACCACAACAAATAAGAACACACAAACCCACGGACAGTCTCTTCCCGCTTTGTTGGCAATCCCACTTTGATGAAGTCACAGTCACAGCCGGCAGGGGCACTGGTGCTCCCGGTGCGCAGGGGGGATGCGATGACTCCCCTGAGGGGGGAAAAGGGGNACTCGTTCCAGTCCCAGTATCCTTGCCCCCTTTTGAGGGGAAAAAATCCCAGCTATCAGGGAGTCCGAGATAAGGGCTTAGCCAGCCGCACCCATCTCCGAGCCAACTCTTTGTCCCTTCTTAATCATCCACCATCAAGGTTTCCCGGCAACTAATCACTTGCCCATTATCCCCCCCCAAGCAACTAGAATGGGGAAAAATTCCAACACAGAGAGCTAAACAAACAAAAAAAAAGTATCCCAAACCCTGATAATATGTATATAGTCATATCATATATATATGAATGACTACAAGATCTCCTTTGTTTTGTTTTTTTGTTGTTGTTGTTTACATGCTCCTTTCCCTCTTAGGGACCTCTCCTCCTGGCCAGGTGGCCTTACCTGTGTTCAGGATTGAAAACTGTCCCAGCCAAGGATCATCACATCCACTCTACATTCTACTCAGGGACAGCCTCATCCTTTAGCTTTTCATTTATATTCATTGTTACATGTAGTTCCTTTGTCAAATCTGTACTTAACTATTGCTTGTCTAATTCTCAGTTCTGTTTCGATTAACAAATCAAATCTCTGTCAGTAATGATATCACTGTCTGTACTTCACCTTGCACTTAATCCAATAATTCTACTAGTAGCTAAATATTTTAGATGAATGGACAAATAGCCTTTGATTTTGTTTTCCTTTTTCTCACCGTTTGTATGTAGCTTTCTTGTGAAGCAGATCATTCTTACCTCTGAACACACCTACAACTTCTTTATTCTTATCAGACTTTAATTTTCTGTGCTCACATTTCTGCAGACGCAGAAATCCAAATAGAGGCAAAAGAAACCGAGCAGCTTGGCAAGTTGCAGATGCACTAGATTTGGAAATCATTCTTGCAAGGATGCAACTACTGTGCTCCTTTTACTGAAAAGTACATTCTGAACCCCTCATGGGGATATTTTGTGTCAGCAATATGACTTTTCTTGAAAGATCTGCAGCAACCTAATTGTCAGTTCCTGGTGTCACTGTTGATCTAGGTATGGAACGTGGCCTGTGAGCACCATGTGACCCAATATTTAGGGATATAAACATGGCTTGAGGCCAAGAATATAGGCAAGGTACACAAGCACAGGGTTTGTGTTCACGGGGTAAATGTTACCCTAAAGGGTGTCCCGGTTCTTCACTGGCCAGCTCTGACACCACCTGAATTTGGGGTGACAGACATTTGCAATTGATTGAAGCAGTGCCAGACAGCAAACCTAAATTAATCCTGGGATGCCCAAGCGTGTAGATCAGATTTCTTCTAGTGGTGCTCTTCTGGCTGTGTGCAAACTGGCAGCACATTTTAGCCATGATTTCTGTCGTGTTTCTGAGCTGCATTCCTCTTTTTGGTGTTGGTGTATCCCTGAGGAAACTGCTGCACTACTGAGGAGAAGAGGCTGCACAGGATGCAGAGCTCTGTAGACACAGTTTAACATGAGATAGAACTTCACTCCTCAATAAATCTTGGTAAAATTACTCCAAGGATCTCTGATTTAAATGAAAAAACCATCTGAAATGTCTCCAAGAAGTAATTAATGGATTCAGTTGGTTGCACACTTAGTGGATAGTGGAGTAAGTTTGATTTGCTGTTTCCTGTTGGATGTACCTGTGGGGTAAAGACAAACTGAAACACTGAAAGGTAGTCTGGAGCATGTCCTAAATTAATGAAATATGCAGAATTTAATAAATGGAAAAGTTCTGCTATTTGATAAAACTGCCAGTTATGGGGATCACATAGTAAAGCCACTTGGTTGGAAAAAATCAAATAGTCCGCTGTTGCCTCCAGCATTTTTTTGCATTGGATTGAAATGGTTCCTCAGAAAATTATAAAATATATTCATGCATAGAAATGACCACACACAGAAGGTATTTTTCTTGGCATGCTGTTTATAGCCTGAGGAAAAAAAAAAAAAGAAAATAATGAGTTTGGTGAGCTAAGTGACATATATATTTTAAATATTGCTGGTTCCGTAACTTTTTTTCCATTTGCCATGTTCCTTTGTCACTTAAGAGAAAATAGAAATGAATACTAATTAGGGGCCCAGTGAATATTTGATGTCTACTATTCTTTTTCTTTTAAGCCAACTTCATAGCTTTTTTCTTTCAGATGTGGTACTTTCTCACAGTATTGTTCATTATGACTGAATAAATAAGGATTTTTTTATAGTACCTGGCTTAAAACAGACTATATTGTCCCAATGTCCTCATAAGCCTTCTTAATTTTATTAGAAGGTATTTTAGCCTCTGATGGATACTTGAATGATAAAAAAAAACCCCAAAACAAACAAAAACAAAAACAAACCAAAAAACCCAACAATTCAAACGAACAAGACCTCAAATCTATCTGGAAAACTGATGAGGAATCCAGTAGTGACAGAGGAAGGATGATATTAATCAACCTCACAGGCACAGGGTGGGGAAGAACAATCTAGATGGTTCTGTAAGGGTTTTGACTCCTCCTTTCAGTAAGAAAAGCCTAAACTGCTGTAGCATCACAATCGAACACAATGGAAAGGAGGATAACTGTTTTCATAATGGTGTGGTAGCTGAATTTTGTGTTAATGTTTTCATTACAAACCCTTTTTTGGAGATTTATTCAGCCATGAAAATGTCACAGGATGGAAGTCTTCTACTTGCCCTCAGCCTAGGAGTATTCAAATTAAAAAAACAATTTAAAGTATCAGTTTAGCAGTATTGCATGGTATTTTTTTCTATAAAGCAACAACAATATTCAGTAGTTTCATTGTAGTATAGACTCAGTGATCAACACCACTGTGTTAAGGGGTTTAATAATCTGTGCAATAATATTCAGCTTGGAGAAATGGGGTTTGTAGGATTATCCATTTCTGTGCGTTCCCATAGAAGAGTGGAGTTTTGGGCACACTGTGTGAGACCCTGGCAGTGTGGCCGTGGGAAGGAAGCTGCTGACAGACACTGGGGTGCAGAAATGAGCTGCTGGGGCCTTGTTCTCCTTACCCTGGATGTGGGTAGGAAAATGGGGAATATCACCACAGGTTGGGAAGGGCCTAAAGCTGCTCTGAGCTTTTGGGCCTTCTCATTTTGGTAGTTGGGAACTCTGGTTTTCTTGCTCTGGTTTGTGATTTGTGCTTCAGATGCACAGGTCATGTCCTGGTGGCTTCACTCTGAGGAATAGAAGGGGAAAGGGCAAATATTGAGGATATTCCTCCCTGCAGGGGAAGGGGGATCAGTGCCTGTCCCCACTCCCATGTGCAGAACTGAGAGAGACAGGGGAGCTGAAGGCAGCGTTGGGGTTGTACTGACCAACAATCACTTTCTAAGGTGAAGTAAAATATCAGCATTAACTGACATTCTGGTCAAGGATAAAAATGGAATTTGAAATAAAGAAGGCTGTTCTTACCTGATGCAGCCGTTATTGCTTGTTCTTAAACTGTGGGGTTGGAAAGTTGCACATTTTTCTTTAAGAAACATAAAAAATGAGTGGTGTTGATTCAGAAAATATATTTTGTGGTTGCTGCTTGGCATTTCTCATTTTACCACTGGTACTGGAAATTTTTAATATTAACTCAGCTTTTTCCACTAATTTCTTAAGAAATGTTTCTACGAACTACTGAGAGCACAGTTTGAGACTCAAACCCCAGGATATCTTTATATATTTTTGTTTCCCACAGTACACAGTGTAGCGTTAAAAGAGACAATGTGGAATTTAAATATTCATTTTCAATCTGCTGCATTAAAATATGAAGGTCCCTCTTTTGGTTTTGTTCTGTTTAAAAGGGTGGTTTTTTTTAAAGCACAGTAAGGCTTCCTGCCTACCTTCAATTACATTTTTTAACCTGAAAATGGAGCTTTAGGATGAACCACAGGTATTTTTTAGAGGAAGCAAATGGTTCGAGATGAGAGATACAGTTATACCTTGTACAGTGAAGTTTCACAGTTCCCAAAATCTTATCTTCTCAATACAGGGAAATTCAAAAGAATTTTTTCCCTAATACAGGGAAATTAAAAAGAATTGGCAGAGTTTGAAAAATAAATCCTCAGTATTTTCATTAGCTTGCAAAAGCAAATTTACAAAAATACTGGATCTGGCACAAAAGCCTATTTTGAATAGTGCACAGAAATATTAATTCATACATTTAAATTTAGTCCTGCAGATTTTTTCACGTCCAAGATCATATCTAATGCTTTGCATGACTGCAGCCTGTGCTGGGCAACTGGAGAATGTTTTAAACTCTTGTGTGCAGTGTATAATATCTTATTGTGACAAAATAAATTAAATTCTACTGTTTAAAAATAAAGGACAGGAAAGGTAAATGAACAGTCCTAGTGATGAGATTAAACTGGCACAGTAAGAAATGTTATAATTAAAGTAGGTGGTTTAAGGATTATCCTAAGCTAAATACGATAGTGTTTGTAAAGCACACAGTGTATCCTACAAAACCTGGGAATGCTCCCTGGAAGAAAGCAATAATTCCTGAATGATAACCCAGTAAATCCTTTAAGATTTGCGATGCTTTGGGCTAAGGTTTGAACATGTTACAGTTACAGGTATTTCCTATTTCAGTTTTTCTGTATTTTTTCCATAGACAGAAAGCCAGGTGTGAATAAGGCTGTGGGAACACATTTTTAACTCATTCAAGCAGCATTAAAAATCACCACGAAGAACTGAATAACCACAGCCTGATTTTCTGCTGCACATATGAACAGAAGCTTTGCTGTCCACCATCTCTGAGCCTCAGGTTCTTTCCCTGGGTGTCTGTGGGCGTTTGTCGTGTCCCAGGTGTGAATTCCCAAGAGCTTTGGCTGAGGCCAGAGGAGCTGGGGGGAGATCAGGGCAGAGAGCAGCCGTGTTTGCCTGCTGGGTCCCTGCTGGGTCACAGCCCCTGATGATGGAGCCACACTCTGGGAGCATCTCATGGGGTCTTTTCTGTGTCACCCCCTGGGTCACTGTCACACGCCTCAGTGAGACAGTAAAGTTTTGTGTTACATCCCTGTACTTTGAAAGGTCTCATCCATGAATTGTCCATCCTTGCAGGAGAACAGCGCTGAGCAAAAGCAAAATGTCCCAAAACTGAGTTTAAACCAAACAGGAGCAGCCTTGTGTGGAGCTGCTGTTCAGGGGCTGCCTCAGCCCTGGGTCGATGGAGGGTTCAGGGCAGAACCAGCTCTTCTTCAGGGCAAATTTTTCCCAGGCTTTTTCTTCCATTGGGTGGTTATAGTTTGTTTGGTTTTTTGATTTGGTTTTAATTTTTTTGTGGTCGTTATTGCTAATGCTGTTGTGGTGCAATACTTATCTCCTTAACATGTGCTCCTCAGTTTGGCTTGGTAGTTTAATTAATCTTATTTTTTTTTAACAGATTTATGTGTGCCCACTGAGATTCAGTCCTGTCCAGTGAATTCCTACAAACTCTTACTCTCACAAATAACAGCATTATTTTTCTCCTTGCTTGTGCCAATAAACCTTAGCATATTTTTTCACCAAGGGGAAAAATCTGTATCAATTTTTCCTATCTTTTCCCTCAGAAGCTCTTTTCATGCTGATTAAGACCTGGAGATTTTAAACTGTGATGCATATTCCGTGTATATTCTATGCTGATCACCTCCTTTCTTTGCCGGCCCTTATCAGTATCTCTGGGCTGTTCCCATGAGATGGAGGATTTAGGCTGATTAGAAAAGCTGATGCTGTAATTCTTGCTTAACTCTTGAAAATAAATGAAGAAAAATTTCAATCACTTCTATGCTGAGGAGATTCCGTACTTATCTCTATTTATAAAATCGAAAATAAAAAAGGTGAAAGCTACAAGCTTTTGTTTTCAGGGTCGAAAAAAGTACTGAAAATTAGATTAGTGGCTGTGCAAATCTGAACACTTCTTTGGAATAGTGAACTAATATTCATTTTCTAGGAGGTACAGGGAATTCTGTGGAGAAAAGTAATGCATGCATTTTCCTGACCACCCAAAAGCCTGTTTGGCCATCACTCTCCAGAGGAGCAGTGCCAAGGTTATCTGTTCCCTGTCCTTGGTGTCATTGTTGTCCCTGTGGGCAGTGTCACTTTAGCTCCCTCCCTGTCCCAGCTCTCCAGGGACCCCGCAGCAATGAAGCCCCACGCTGTGGGTGCTGCTGGGGGAGTTTTTAGCCAGGGTTCATCAGGCAGCCCTTTGAACATGTGGAGCTCGGTTTGCTCTGAGCTCCCTCTCCCAGCTGGGCTCAGGGAGAGGTGGCTGCAGCCTGGGAATAGCAATGAGGGGGCTCAATAAGCCATAATAACAAATAAAGTGTTCTTCTGCAGCACTAAGACCTTCTGTAAGACAGGTGACCTGTAGATCAGTTCGTACAAACCCAGATGCACTCTTATGGTTGTGCTTTATTTGTCCTTTAACTAGATTTTGTTTGTGTCCATTTGGGTTTTCCTCATACCGCTGCAATAATTTGCAGTTTAGCCTTTTAACTGGCAGTCGTTTTGCATTTTCAGAACTGAAGAATGTTAAGTTTCATAGTCTATGAAACATTAAGATTTTTCTTTTCATGTCCCGTGTGAAAGGTGTCTTTGAAGAGCATGTCTTTCCTTGGAATATGCTGATTATAGATACACTCCTCCTCCTACATGCACCAACACTAAAATGCACCATAAACTATTTATATGATCACTTCGTTGCTGCCTTTAACATACTGATGGAGGAAAAAATCACAAGCACAATAATTTTAAAGGGTTTGTGCATCTACTTCTTCCCATTTCAGAGATGTGGTTCATTACAGTCTCCACAAGCAGTTGCTGGATGTGCACAGTGCTTTCTTTGTGCATCATTTTATTTCTGGGTGTGTTCAGAAGTCCATCTCAGTGTTAGTCTGTTACAGATGTCCTTTACAAGCAAAAAGAGTTTTCTGATTTTAAAGACCATCTCAAATTCACCTGTGAAATATTTTTGATTACTGCTATTACTGTCTAGCACTCTGAACTTAATTGTTCTGTAGTTTTCCTACTTCAGAAACTGAAATGACTCATTCCTTTACATAAATGTTCTTATTAAAATCAGTGGGGCTTTGAAGATCCAGCTTTTAATTCCTAATGCGCAGAGTAATCAGGTGCATGATTAAATGTTTGGAAGGTGAAATACTGGAATGTAAAACAGCTTGTATGGAAAGGGGCTGAAATTATGAATTTTCCAAATAATAGGCATAATTTTAAACTCCTTTATTTCACACCCAAAAGCAGAATTCTTCCCTAAACCCATTGTCTAGAATCATGTCGAGTTTTAGGGATTTGCTTTTAAGCAGTGCTTTGAAAGTTTGTCCCCTTAGAGCAAAACTGGAATAAAACCCAGGCTTTGTACTGATCAGAAAACCACTGAGGAAGTCTTCCCAATTTTGTACTTTCATTCTGCTGTGCACTCTAAACCCAGCAGGATGGCATCTGTTCCCAGCCAAATTTTCAGAGACATGCCCTGTCACCTGCAGCTGACACCTCGAGGCGAGTTTGCTCTTTGAAGGGACTGGAGAAAAGTTGCTCTCTTAAGCAACGTGTTTGGAACTTCTCTGTGAAGTCTGGGAGATCAGTTGAACTGCAGTTTTCATCTCTTATGGCTGCACACCTTTGAAAAGGGGAAAAAAACCCTCTTTGAGATGGAGGGGAAGGAAATGTACAGTCACATGTTGAAATTTAGAGCCTGGTGTTTAAAACTGTCCCCCGAGGAGCTACAGGGCTCTGTCCCTACCCCACCTTATTGTCTGTTTTATTTAGTGATTATCTGATGTAAAATACATTTAAAAATTTTAAAATCAGAGGAACCAAGCCACAGTGTCCTCTTCCAGAGATGGGAGCTCAACCTACTGATGCAAAAGATTAATGAATGTTCCTACTCACCCACTGTCACTCCTGCTTCAATATGGAGAATGTTTAGGG
This sequence comes from Pomatostomus ruficeps, assembly GCA_013400735.1. NCBI lineage: Eukaryota > Metazoa > Chordata > Aves > Passeriformes > Timaliidae > Pomatostomus > Pomatostomus ruficeps. The sequence goes on from VYZT01010779.1 coordinate 32,837, forward strand.
AACACTCAGTCTCATCCCTGGAGATGTGGGTTTTTCTATGCTGGGCTATATGCATGAATTAAAGGCACTCTGAATCTTATTTATTTATAGAGCAGATGTGTGAAACAAACAGCTTTTACCTTTTTTTTACCTTTCCTTCCTGTGTATTTCTGAGAAAGTTGTGAGCAATTCAAGCAAATGTTTGGGCAATTAAAGAGTTCTAGAGCCGTTCACTTGGACAGGTTGATAGAAACTTGACTGATCTGAAGCACTGAGTTATTTGCTCTTGTCAGCATTTAAAGGTTTACAAAAATTAGTGAGAAATAGAACTTTAGGTGCCAGCAGATATTTAAGGCACATTTCTCAACTACGCAATTTAGGTATCGCTAAGGCTTAAGAGGGAGGTTGTAATTTTGTATTTAAGAGTTTAGATTCCCTTTTTAAGTGCTAAAATCCCATTATTGCATTTAGCAGAATATCTAGATTAGGGCTTCCATAATGCTTGGTTCTTACATTTATGCTTTTGCCTTTTTTTCTTTTAACCTTTCCTTCCTATCGCCCCACTGCGTATTTCTGAGAAAGTTGTGAGCAATTCAAGCAAGCATTTGGGCAATTGAAGAGTTGTAGAGCAGCTCATTCTGCCAGGTTGGTAGAACCTTGACTGATCTTCGGCAATGGCTTATTTGCCCATGTCATTAAAAGGTTTACAAAATTTACATCATTTAAAGATTTACAAAAAGTAGTGAGAAGTAGATTTTCAGTTGCCAGCAGATGTTTAAGGCACATTTCTCAACTAAGCAATTTAGGTATCGCTAAGGCTTAAGAGGGAGGTTGTAATTTTGTATTTAAGAGTTTAGATTCCCTTTTTAAGTGCTAAAATCCCATTATTGCATTTAGCAGCATATCTAGATAAGGGCTTCTATAATGTCTGGTTCTTGCATTTATGCCTGAACTGTAAAAGTAGTAAAGCAGTAATGACTGCATCCCATTCTACTCTTTGGATGATTTGTCCCTGAGCTGGAAACCATTGGTTTCTTGCTCTAGTAGAAAAAAATAATTTGCTTCATTTTTGTGGCCCTTTTATTTTTTTTCACCAAACTGTGCTCCATTCGTGAAAGCAGAATTCTGGATAACACAGAAATTTATATTCAGTATGTATGATTCTAAATCCAGGGAGGGGGTTTTTCATTTAACTTCTGCTGATTGCTTTTGATCTGGTGCCACTCTTAGAAAACCCTAACATTAATCAGGATTACATATTGGCAGCATTGAGTGTGATAGGATTAGACTGGTAATCCTAAAACATAAAGTGCCTGTTAGGAGAGGCAGTGTAAAGCACAGAGTCTCAGCTGAGGGGGACTGTATCAGCCGAACTGCAGCAGCCCAGAGCACAGCAATATAAATTAGCTCCTAATGAGCTTCGTGTTGCCCTGACCAGTTTATTGTCAGTGCCTGAAGTAAATAATTGAAAATGTGCTTCCTGCTAAAGCTTCTCTGCGCTTTGCCTCGGCCCCACTGATGATATCTAGCCCAGGCTAACTTGAATTTCTTTAAAAATGCCTTTTAAAATGCTCTCCCCCAAAATGCTTTGAGTGTGCAGTGTTCAATTCTGGGCCATCTCTGGGAGCCTTGAGGCTCGACGGGGCCATTCCAGCAGCTGGCACAGAAATGGCTGTGGAAATCAGTTGTAGTTTAAGTACCCTGCCTTCCTCTTCTGCTCTCTCCACTCCCAAACTCTTTAAGTCATTATGATTATGAAGCATTTCCTTTAATTCTTTTTAGTATTTGTTTCACTTGATATATAATATTTTTACTCCCGTGATGTCATTTTTGAAGGGACAAAAAAAAAATTTACAAAAAATGCATTTCTTGAAGTGAATTATTTGCACCATTTGTCCTGTTTCTTACCTCCCACCCCCCCTTTTTTTTTTGGCTCCTGGTGGTTACTCTCAGTCTCAGTGACACATGTAATTACTTTAACTGACAAAACAAATGCTGCCTTGATGGCAGGGAGAAAGCATGTTCTCTGGTGCCACCCCTGAGAAGTAATTACACAGCTCAAGCAGTGGAGATGAAAACTACAATGCAAAGAATTCTGAAAAATAAGTAGGACATTAACTACTTGGAACATTAATTATGTGAAAGTGCCAGGGTTTGGCTCACTGAGGCACTCGCAGGCTGTGATTGCAGTTTGATTTATGGCAGCGTAAATCAGGAGTAACCACGGCGCCGGAGCCAGCGCTGTTGCAGGAGCGTGAAACAAATGGAACTCGCGTGGGCACTTGGGATTATTCCCAGTTCTACCATCGCTCAAACGCAACCACAGCCACAGCAGTGAAA